>NIVC01002409.1:37500-112500 GCA_002269645.1 Macrostomum lignano
TGAAGAATCTACCCCTTCAACTGAAGAATCTACCCCTTCAACTTAAGAATCTACCCCTTCAACTGAAGAATCTACCCCTTCTACTGAAGATTCTACTCCTTCTACTGAAGAATCTACCCCTTCAACTGAAGAATCTACCCCTTCAACTGAAGAATCTACCCCTTCAACTAAAGAATCTACCCCTTCAACTGAAGAATCTACCCCTGCCAACGCCACGGATCATCTACCTGGTCCCAAATTCCACCGAACCCAGCACCTGAGCAGCCTACCTTGTACCGCTCCATCAGCAGCCTGTGCTTAGCCGGGTCCTGGGCCTTCAGCGCCAGCAGCATTCGCTGGATTTTCTGGTCCCGCTTCTGCTTCAGGTATTGCTCCAGCAGCTGCGCCAGCTCCTCCGAGTCCTTGTTGGCGACGTTCACCGACAGCATGCTGGAGGCCACGCTGGCTGGGCCGCCGCCCCGGCCGCGGTTGAAGTGACTGTCGGGATCAACAGGCAGCCGGGGCTCCTCCAGCAAGTCCATGCTGCGGGCCCGCTGATGGCTGGCCAGGTTGGCGTACTGCACCGGCTGCTGGTCATGCGAGCCCAGCTGCTGCATGTCGTGCTGCGAGTGCCGGCCGGGAGGCGGCAGCGGCGGTCGGAGCCGCTGGTTCTGCTTCAGCGGCGCCGCGGCCACCTCCTCCGTTTCACTTTCGCTGCTGGCGCTGCTGTCGCTTCCGCTGTGGCTGCTGGAGCTGCTGCTGATGAGATCGTTTGAGCTGGCGAATCTCTTGGCCGCGGCTGGCTGCTGCGGCTGCGGCTGCTTTCGCGGCGACTGGCGCGCCTGGCGCTGCGGCGGCCTCGGCGGCGGCGCCTCCAAGTCGACGCCGCGGTAGCTCTGGTCGGCCAGCTCGGCGGATTTGGTCTTCTTCTGCCGGCGCTCCTTCGGCCCCAGGGACTTGGAGATTCGCTTGGCTCTGGCGAAGGCCTCCGCCGCGGGGTCCTGGCGGCCGTCCAAGGTGCCGCCGTGCTTTCGGTAGCGCGGCTGCTGCTCAGCCTCTGCCGGATCCGCGTCAGTCTCCAGCTCTCGCGGCTGCTGCTGCTGCCGCTCCAGCGACGGGGTGCGAGGCCCAGACGCCGTCCGGCCAGACGAGGAAGCCAGCGTGGCGAAGGGCGACCGCTGCGGTAGCGTGGGGCTTTCCCGGCTGCGCCTCTTCACCGCCTGGTTGTACCTGGAGAACTCAGCGTCTATGGCCGACTGCGACACCTCCTGACTGCGCCGCTGCAGCTCCCGGCTGACAGTCTCCTCGTGGTGCTCGTACACCCGCATGGCCCGGTCCGCATTCTCCTCGCCCAGGCCAGCCAGGTTCAGCGCCACCTCACTGGTGGCATAGTGGAGCGTCGTGCCGCTGATGTCCTCCGCTGGCTGATGCTGCACATTTGCATGGTACCTCGGGTCCTCTTTGGCGGCGCCTGCCGACGTTCTCGGAGCTGTCGGTGGCGGCGGCTCCGGCGCCGGGTGCTGCAGATTGGCGTAGTGCAGCTCCGCAGCGTCCGCCAGGTTCTCCAGCGAGCCGCGCGGCTTCGGAATCGGCGGCGGGGACGGCCGGGTCGTCCGCTGTTGACGCGCTGGCGGGTCGGCCAGGTTGGCGTAGGTCTCTGCGGCCGCCCGTGCAGCCGGCTCTGCCGAGCGCTGCTCCCGGCGTGGAGGTGTGGGGGCGGGCACGGGCGCAGGAGCTGGCGCTGGCGCTGCGGCTGGCGCTGGGGCAGGCGTGGGTTCCGGCGCGGGTTCCGGCGCGGGTTCCGGCGCGGGTTCCGGCGCCGAAGACACGTCGGACGCGACGCTTAACGCAGACGAGGCCTCGAACGTTTTAATTTTGTCGCGAAGGGACATTTTTGATGGAGTTTTCTGCTGCTGCGGGGGCTCCTCCAGCTGCTGGCCGGCTGTCAGGTTTTCCTGGCTGATGCGGGCGAACTGGTCGGCGAGGCTGGGCCGGGAGGCGGCGGCGGCCTTCGCTGTCACCGCGGCCTCCTCAGGCTTTGGCTCCTTGCCGTTGGGCTTCTTGGACATGAAGGGTCGCTTTGCCCGCGGAGCTGCTTGAACCGGCGGCGGCTGCTTCTGCGCCTGCGGTTCCGCCTCATCTGCGGGCTGCGGCACCTCGGGCCTTGGCGCCGCTGCAGGCTGTACAGCCGGTGGCTGCGGCTGCTTGGCCATAGGCGGGGCTGGCGGCTCCTCATAATCGTCAGCGGAATTCGAGCTGGACTCTGAGTCGGTTGATGACTCTGATTCTTCATCCAGTTCTTCAGCCTCCGAGGAGCTGCTGCTGCTGTCCTCGGAGTCCTCTGAGTCGATGCAAGTCTCGACTAAACGCGGCGGAGGCGGCGGTGGAGGTCGCTTTGGCGACGACGGCTCCTTGGCGTCGCTAGGTTGGTCCTCAGTTTGCACCTGCTCGTCGCCAAATTGGGCATCAACGTCCAGATCGGGCTCCTGGTGCAGCTCCGGGTTCGACAGCATCAGCTGATTGGTTGAAGCCATTTTGTCCAGCGTTTTATCGATGGAGCCCAGATCCTCGCTGACATTGTCGATGGTGGTGTCCATGGTGATGAGCTCCTGGACTACGTCCTCGGCGCGCTGCTTCTTTGCCAGATCAAGCACTTCGTTCAGGCCATCGTCCGCCTTGGCCTTGGCGGCCGGCGGCTCCTCCCTGGGCTTCTCAACGGCTGGCAGAGAGAATGGCTTCGGCGAGCTCGCCATTGCAGCTGACGGTGCCGCCTTGGCTGACTTGGGCGGCGGCGACGGGGCCGGCTGAGGTGCAGCCTCGGGTTTCTTTGACTCATCGACAGCGGGGGTGGCTGTAGCTTTCGGAGGCTGCTGCTGCTGTGGCGCCGGCTTCCTCAGCGCCGGAGCTGCAGCGGAGTTAAAAACTCGAGCGCTCGTCTTCTGAAAGCCGTCGTCGTCTTCGACAACTGGCAACTTTGGAGATGCAGGTGGCGGCGGCGGCGACTTCGGCCTCTCCGGTGCCGCGGTTTCGACTGGCTGACCTTCTGGCGCCCTCTGGTCGCTCCTGAATGGCGCCGACTTGGAAGGTGGCGCGCTTGTCTTTTGATAGTCGTCTTCTTTAACGGCGGCTGGCTGCGGCTGCGGAGGCTTTCGGAATGCGGGCTTCTTCGCTGGCTTCGGCGGAGGCGGCGGCGGCGTCTCGGACTTAACCTTGTTCTCCATGTTGGCGATCAGGGCGCGAACCCCGGGACTCTTCTTGGCCTCCACCGACTCCGACGATTTTTTCTTGCCAGCCGACTGAGGCCGCGGCGGCTGTTTGGTGGCGGACGGCTCCGCTGCTGCAGGCGTGGCGGCCGGTTGCGGCTGCAGCGCCTCGGGGCCGCTGGACAGCGGCGCCACAACCGACACGGGCTTTGGCTTCTTCGGTGGCAGCGGAGGCGGCGGTGGCTTCGCTGATGTCGGAGGCGGCGGTGGCTTCGCTGACGTTGGAGGCGGCGGCGGCTTCACCGTTGTTGGCGGCTGGGGCACCTTCGCCGGCGCGGTGGATGGCACCGGCGGCGGGGGCGGCCGGGGCCGGCTGCTCGCAGGCGCAGGCGGGTCGGCGGGCTGCGGCGCCGGCTTGAAAGGCCTCGGGCTGGCGAAGCTGTAGCGCGGCGGGCCGCTGGTCTTGGGCCGGTAGTCCTCGGTGCTGGTCATGCGGTCCTGCTCGGAGGGCAGCGACACCGGCGGCAGCTGCTGCTGGGCCGGCACGGCCTCCAGCACCTTGTCTTCGTCAATGGGCTCGCTGGCGCGGTCGAGGCCTCTGCGAGCTGCTTCGGCGTCTTTCTTGTTTGATCCGCGCCGCTTGACCCGGGAGTCGGCCTTGCCAAAGGAGGAGTTGATGCTGGAGCTGCGGCTGAGAGACACGTCCGAGTCCGAGCATTCCGAGTTGCGCTCCGCTATGGTTGGCAGCGAGAGCGAAGTCGGCTGGCGAAGCCTGATGGGCTGCTGCTGCTGCTTCTGCTGACTTTGCTGCTGCTGCTGCGGTGGCGACTTGCGCTGGCCGTGGGTCACGTGATCCAGCGAGTACTTCATCAGGTCGTCAATCGAGCTGATCTGCAGCGTCTCAACGTCCTCGTCCAGGTCGCGCGAGTAAAAATCGGTGGCCCGCTCCTCGTCTGAGTTTTCCTCATCGTCAGAGTCGGTGGACACCATCGAGGAGCGCTGGCTGTCAGGCTCGGCGGGTTCCTCCTCATCTCTAGGCAGCGTGGCGAGACTGGGCGCTGAAGGCTCCGCCACTTCCTGCTTGTCAGCTCGTTGATCTTCATCGGCAGCAGAGGAAGCTGAATCGTCCGTAGATGACGTTTCTGAATCGTCCGATTCAGATTCGGAGTCAGTTTCGGATTCGGATTCGGAGTTGGCAGCCGGGTGCGGAGATGCTGCTGGCAGCTCCGGCTGGTCGAGGATTTCGTCCAAGTCGGTCTCGTGGGCTCCGGGCGCAACCGGAGAGCGGGGGAAATCGTCCAGGTCGGTCTCCTGCCCCGCCGGCGAGCGGGGATAATCGTCAAGATTTGTCTCCTGGACGAATTCGTCAGCGTCATCATCCAGGTCGATGTCGGTCTCCTGCACGGGCTCGTCAGCTCCGGGCAAGCCGGGCCGGTTGACGCAGTCGACATCGTCCGCGGCAGGTGACAGGTTGTTGCTCAGTACATCGTCCGTGTCCATGGCGTCCTCGCCAGACTGGTAGTTGCGCCGAGCCGCTGCCTCGCTGTCGCTGCTGCTGCTGGACTCGGAGTCTGAGTCAGAGTACTCGGATGACGCTGAGCTCTCGTCATCAATATCAGCATCATCATCATAGGATACAGCAGCTGGCAGCAGGTCAGGTTGGTTTACTTCATCATCAACAACGCGATTTGAGCGTCCAGCGGCTGGTCCCAGACTCTGAGCGACTCGGCGAATCTCGTCTGGAATGAAGACATCTGAAGCTGGCCTAGCATCTGCGGAGGTGGCACTCCCGTCGGCTGCTGCAGGAGCAGCATTTTCAGCCTTTGCCTCGTCCTCTAAAGCTGGGTGGGTTACTTCGTAGTCTGAGTAGAACTTCTCGCGTAGGTCGCTCATGCGCTTTTTGCGCTCATCGATTGACCGCAGCATTGAGGCGAGGTCCTCTCGGCGAGTGTGAACTTCGCTACCGTCGCCATTCTCGCTGTAGCTGCTGTCCGAGTTCGTGTCCGCCTCGTCGGCATATGGAATGTAGGACTGCGTTGGATAGGTGGGCGCTGGGCAGGCCTGAGCAGTGACCACTCTGTCACTCATTGGCTTTTCTAGGCTTTAGTATGCGGTGCAGAGTTCAAGACTGATTTGGCTGTAGCCTGCAAGGTTTTATGGATCATGTGAGAACTATTGAATTTACTAATTTTATATTTCAAAACTAATATACAGTAATAAAAAAATTAGTATATAGGAAGAAACAATAGCAAGGAAATAATATGACAAAAATATTAAGCATCCTGGTTTTCAATTGAAATCTTGAATTTAGATCAAAGAGGCCAAATGGGACTATGATTTTGATACCTAAAATCTACAGCCTAAATGAACCATTAACAATTTTTTTACTGTAAACAATATGATAAATATATATGATTTTTATGAGTATATAATATAATGTATTTAAGTTTTAAGAAAGTCATTGTAGCACACTTTTTTCACACTAACTAAAACAAAACTGCTGCTGAAACCCAATTTTAGATTTTTTATAAGTTAGTTATTATATTGTAGGTTAGAATTTTATATATATTTTCATTTTTATAAGTAGAGATATAATCATATATACAAAATATATTTCAACAGATATATTAAAATCTCAAGATGTTAGTCAGCCATTAGGATTCTGATAAAAAAGATCACTGATCAATGAATCACTTTTTCATCCATAATAAATTTCTAATGGTCTTATAAAAACTGAACTTTGAAGCATGATTGCTTCAACAAACATTAGAGTTTGATATCAATATCATCAAAACTAGAAAAAGCAAGCAATAAGCCAATAAATTATAAAAAGAAGCTTTAGGTTTTTTAATAAACTGTTCTGTGGATAGGAAAGTAAATATAAGTTATGTTGGCACTTGGTAGTTAAAATATTAGTCGGATATAAGTCTAATGAGTAACAGTAGAAGATTTAGCTCAATATCCTGGAAATATCCGGAAAACAGGAAAAATTAAAATTTACTTCCATTATGTTAGCACCTGTAGTTGTTGGATTTTGTTTTTTCTTAGACAAAGATAAAAATGATTTTACTATGCAATTTCAGCCTAATTAATAAATTTTAGGTTTAATAACACCTAAATACAGTATTATTTGATATACTAAACTCATCTTTATAGCTTTAGAATACTTTCTATTAGAAAATAGACGTAGACAGTTATATAAAAAATAATTAGAGGGTACAGCTTTTCATATTGCAGCAAATTAGATAGTTATAGATATTTAAGGTTAAAATATTGTTTTATCGTTTTAACAGCACGCGTTGTTTTAAGTTTCTAGAAAATCATTTGTTTCGCATTGAGTTATCGCGAGTCTGACTGCATGTTAAGAAGAGGTCATATGTTTTTTTAAGTTTCATACAGACTCAAACCACAATATCAAATATGCTTGCTCAATACCTTTTGACCTGCTTCTTAATTTCTTCGCTTGGGTTAATTGCGGCTGAACCTGTAAGTTAAGAAGTTAGAAGTTTGTACCTCAGCTATGAATAAAACCTGTCCAGAGTATAATAACTATGGATGAGCTGCTAGTCAGTTGCATTTGTATTTCAGTAAAGAAGCCAACCATAAATATTAAGTTTAAATCTTCTATATTGATCACAATGATTGTTTTAGTATCAGCATCAGCATTGGATAGTGTCTAATACACAGAAAATCTAACGTATATAATGCAAGTTATTTTGAAATTAATTGTGTTATCAATATTTTTTTCATTTTTAATCTTATTAATATTTTTATTATAAAAGAATTCTATATTATACTTTTTTTTCTAAATTAGCTAATTAGTTTTTTTTAAATAATTTTCTTAACTTTTGAATTTGATACAATTTTTGTCAAATATCACTATTATATATAATATTCAATAAGCATTTCTTATATAATCAAACATATGGTTAACTAGGCAATAAAACTGAATTTTATTATTAGTATACATTCAAAAAGAATATTGAATATAAAAAATTTAACTAAGAACTAGAAATGCAATGTTTTTTAAATTAAAATCTAAGTATAGGTTTCATAGTCCAGATCATGACAGGCGTATGCCAGAATCAAAATTAGTTTTTTTTCAATTTTATACTAACATAAAATTAAAAAAAGTTATGCTAAGTCCTAAATTGTTTATACGCTATTTTTTAATGAATATATATTTTTAGAAATTCAAAACTTTTACTAAACTTTAAAATGACTGTTTTTTGTTAAAAAATATATATTCTTTGTTATAATTTTGATTTTCTTGTGATTGCTTTAATATTTTCTATTTTAGTTTCCAGTTATTTTTAAAGAGCTTTTGACATTGTTTGATATTTAACTATACAATTACATTAGCCTTGAACTTGGCTATTTTTGTACACCAACTGTGTATACTTTATATTGAGCCTAAAAATTCTATATGCCAAGATTGTTAGCAAGAGCAAAAATATGCCAAAATTTCTGGCATAAAGGCTTATCTGGCCTTTTATTGTTATTCTTATTGTTATCTGGCAAAATTTCTGGACTATGGTATAGGTTTCTGTTGTTGGTATCTATCTAAAGTAACTAATAGTAAAAAAAATAGTAACTAATTCAGGTTTAGTTGAAAAGAGATTCAAATTGTATATTGTATTTACTAATTTAATTTGCATAAATCTATGTAATTAATTTTGTTTTAAAATGATTTCTAAGTATAATAAAAATAGCTATATACAAACTTTAATAAGTTTGAGGGAGATATATATCATTTAAAAAATGCTATAGTAAAGCATTAGTACCTGGTAAATGCTTCAAATGTGTTAAGCTTCCTTTTAGCTCATTTTATCTTTGTTATCTAACTTTATCTAATACCTGTTTATTTTTATCAAATTTACAAGTGTATTTTACTTCAGCATCTTGCTGCAATTTAACTTTTAGGTTGGCCTAGGCTCAGTCACATTAGTTAATGACCTGAAGGAACTGAAACGAATTGTAAAATCGCATAACAATGTTCTATTGGTCTTCCAGAAGAAGAGTAAGATATAACTATTGTGATCCTTATTGATTTGTAAAATCATCTAAATGATTGTGCTATCTGACTATTTTTAGAGAACTCTGCATCCGACTGGAACCAGATTCTCACTGAAGTCTCCAACCAAATGATTGGCCAGGCCAGCATTGTTAAAGTGGATTGCAGGTGCGCCAATAATGCTATTTTTTATAATTGAAAATGACAGAAATCTATATGGCTTTAGCCTAGTGACCCATGCTCGATTCCAAGTGAAGTCACATTAACTTGATGCTAAATTGGAATCTCAGCTTGGGTCTGCGCGTCCAATTTTGGCCCTCATGGGCCAACCAAGCGAACATGCCTTGAAGCAGTCGCCAAATTCATCCTCAACTCTTTCAGCGCAGAGAAGAAGGCCTGCAAATACTTCAAGGCATCGCCCAGCCCTGTGCAAATCCAGCACTACAAGTGAGCTCTCAGCTATAACTGCCTTTTGATTCAGAATAATTGCAGAACCCTGATAAGTTTTCATTTATTTATTTAGGGACGGCAAGTTCAACGTGAATTACGATCGCAAGAAATCTGTCAAGGTGAGCTGAAGCCTCAATTTTAGCAATTAATTATGTTTGCTAATTATAACTTAAGCCTCATTTTATTAATAATTTCAGTCTCTACGATCCTTCCTGGAAGATCCCACCGGAGATGTTCCCTGGGATGAGGAGCCCACAGCTGAGAGCGTTACCCACCTGGCTAATCAAGCCGTGAGTAGCTGTTCACCTGGGCTGTCTCATGCAGAGTTTGTTCACTTGAACACTTTAGGGGTTGTAGCCCAGTGGTTAGAGCGTTGGACTCACGACTGGAAGGTCGGGAGTTCGATTCCCGACCCACTCGGAACAATTTGTGTCCTTGAGCAAGACACTTAACTCTGCATTGCTTCAGTTCACCCAGCTGTAAAATGGGTGCCAGCATTAGCTGGGGTAATTGAGGGTGTGTGGCAACCCCCCACCCAGTCCTTGGACTGAACAGCCGTACGTCGCAGCCTTCAGATGCGGCCCCCAATAGCTGCGGCTGAAGCTGTCGGTTGTACATCTGGCCATTGGAGCAGGTGTAATCAATTATTATTATTATATTATCACGTGAACACAATGCAGGGTGCCGCATGCTTTCTTGATAGGAAAATCTAATTAGCTAAAAGCTTAAAGAAGTGTTTGAAGTTGCTTCTTTGCGCATTTTACAGGAAATGATGCAGCTGTTCAAGCGAACCCGCGTGCCGGTGCTGCTGATGTTCTACGCTCCCTGTGAGTGCGCAGCTTCTGGGCTGATTGGTTTGCGATTGTGATTGACAGGTCCTGCCGGATTTCAGTGCATTCCCCCGCTTCGCCTCCGCAGGGTGCGGCCACTGCAAGCGGCTCAAGCCCGAGTACGCCAGCGCGGCTGCCGAGACTAAGGACACTGTGAGCTGGAGCTGGACTTGCCCCAGCTTGACGTTCGAAATGCATTCCCTGGATGCTACCATAAGATTCCCAAAAATTCCTCCTCAAAAATTTTCCTAATGTTGAATTTCTCTCGTGTTGAATTTCCTTAGTAGAAGATTCCCTACCCAGAATGAAATCCCCTAGGATTCACCTAGGAATTTCCCCTAGATTTTCCCCTGGGATTCCCTAGTCAGAAAGAATTCCCATTGGGATTCCCCAGTCAGAATGAATTCCCTTGGGATCCCCCCTTGAGAATGAATTCCATTGGGATTCCCCTCTGAGAATGAATTCCCTTGGGATTCCCCTCTGAGAATGAATTCCCTTGGGATTCCCCTCTGAGAATGAATTCCCTTGGGATTCCCCTCTGAGAATGAATTCCCTTGGGATTCCCCTCTGAGAGTGAATTCCCTTGGGATTCCCCTCTGAGAATGAATTCCCTTGAGATTCCCCTCTGAGAATGAATTCCCTTGGGATTCATCTCTGAGAATGAATTCCCTTGGGATTCCCCTCTGAGAATGAATTCCCTTGGGATTCCCCTCTGAGAGTGAATTCCCTTGGGATTCCCCTCTGAGAATGAATTTTCTTGGTATTCCCCACTCAAGAGAAATTCCTCTAAATCTTTCTACCTTGTATGAACTTCTCTAAATAAATTCCCTATCTAGAAGGAATTCCCCTAGAGTTGATTCGCCACTAAGAAAGAATGGCATAGGAAATTCTCCACTGATAAGGAATTCCCTAACCTGAGCTCATCACCTGTAGAAATCCTAACCAAATGTCCGACACGGCCGAACCGCACTGGCAGGTCCTGGCCGCCATGGACGTGGACAGGGAGGAGAACGCCGGCATTCGCCAGGCCTTCAACATCACCGGCTACCCCACGATTATCTACATTAAGTGAGACTGTTGCATCTATAAACATCATTTCTACTATTGACTTCAATTCTGTGCTAAACTGCTGCTTCGCTTCCAGAGGCAACGAGCCCATTCCCTATGGCGGCACTTTCACCAAAGACGGGATTTTGAGCTGGCTGAAAAAGTAATTCATTACTGCTTGTTATTACACTACTCTCGGCAGTAGCAAGTAGGGTTTATTATCGGTCTGAACATTTTTTGTCGCCCCTAAAAACCCGCCGCCAGCCCCACGCCGCCGAAAGCGCCGGAGCCTGAGAAGGACTGGGCGGAGGAGGCTCCCGACGTGAAGTTTCTCACCGATAATAACTTTGTGACCAGCCTGGCCCAGCAGAGCTCGGCTCTCGTCATGTTTTATGCGCCCTGTGAGTAGTCTGAGCGATCTCTGGATGGGGACTCGCCCGTTCTTTGCACAACTCAATTTTCTTTTTTTGAGATCCCAATCCTATTTTCCAATCACAAAATCCCCAACCGTCCCATCCCAAAATCCCGTCTTTTCCCATCTCCGAAGCTCCAATTTTCTCATCCCTAAATCATCTGTTCTGTTTTCCCATCCCAGAATCTCCCTTTTTCTCACACTCAAATCTCATATTTTCTAATCCCAAATCTTTTATTTTCCCATTCCCAAATCTCATTTTCTCATTTCTAAATGCAGTTTCTTTCAATCCCTAAGCCCCTATTTTCCCATCCCCAAATCCCCTATTTTCCCTTCCCCAAATCATTCGATTTCCCATGTGCAGATCTCCTTTAAAAAAATTCATTATTCTCTTCTTTTCCCATCCCCGAATATTATTTTCACATCTCGAAATCCCCTATTTCCCCATTCGAAATCCCCTATTTTCCCATAGCCAATCAGCTCCTTTCCCACTCCCAGTTCTCCATTCTCCAATCGCTTAAACCGCCGCCTCCCGCAGGGTGCGGCCACTGCAAGGCGATGAAGCCGGCCTATCAGGCGGCGGCTCAGCAGCTGAAGCAGCTGGGCATCCCCGGCCTGCTGGCCGCTGTGGACGCCACCAAATATCGAAAAACTGCCGAACAGTTCAAGGTCACGGGATTTCCTTCCGGTGAGACGACTCAAAATTTAATTACCTTTAATAAGGCGTTTCTAATTAGGTCAGGGAATTACCTGTGCATTTGGTGCTTTGTTTCTGACTTTGAAAATTTCAACTAATTGTGCTTTGAATATCCCACAGCTGAGAATCCCCCAAGTATCCCACAGCTGAGAATCCCCCAAGTATCCCACAGCTGAGATTCCCCTAAGTATCCCACAGCTGAGAATCCCCCAAGTATCCCACAGCTGAGAATCCCCCAAGTATCCCACAGCTGAGAATCCCCCAAATATCCCACAGCTGAGAATCCCCAAAATATCCCACAGCTGAGAATCCCGAATATCCCACAGCTGAGAATCCCAAAAATATCCCACAGCTGAGAATCCCGAATATCCCACGGAGAATCCCGAATATCCCACAGAGAATCCCGAATATCCCACAGCTGGGAATCCTGAATATCCCACAGCTGAGAATCCCAAATACCCCACAGAGAATCCCGAATATCCCACAGCTGAGAATCCCGAATACCCCACGGAGAATCCCGAATATCCCACAGCTGAGAATCCCGAATATCCCACAGCTGAGAATCCCGAATATCCCACAGCTGAGACTCCCCCAAATATCCCACAGAGAATCCCGAATATCCCACAGCTGAGAATCCCGAATACCCCACGGAGAATCCCGAATATCCCACAGCTGAGAATCCCTCGAATATCCCACGGAGAATCCCGAATATCCCACAGCTGAGAATCCCGAATATCTCACAGAGAATCCCGAATATCTCACAGAGAATCCCGAATATCCCACAGCTGGGAATCCCGAATATCCCACAGAGAATCCCGAATATCCCACAGCTGGGAATCCTGAATATCCCACAGCTGAGAATCCCAAATACCCCACAGAGAATTCCGAATATCCCACAGCTGAGAATCCCGAATACCCCACGGAGA
Organism: Macrostomum lignano; assembly: GCA_002269645.1. Classification (NCBI taxonomy): domain Eukaryota; kingdom Metazoa; phylum Platyhelminthes; family Macrostomidae; genus Macrostomum; species Macrostomum lignano. Next base: position 50,059 of record NIVC01002409.1, read on the forward strand.
ATCCCGAATATCCCACAGCTGAGAATCCCTCGAATATCCCACGGAGAATCCCGAATATCCCACAGCTGAGAATCCCGAATATCCCACAGAGAATCCCGAATATCCCACAGCTGGGAATCCCGAATATCCCACAGAGAATCCCGAATATCCCACAGCTGGGAATCCCGAATATCCCACAGAGAATCCCGAATATCCCACAGCTGGAATCCCGAATATCCCACAGAGAATCCCGAATATCCCACAGCTGGGAATCCCGAATATCCCACAGAGAATCCCGAATATCCCACAGCTGGGAATCCCGAATATCCCACAGAGAATCCCGAATATCCCACAGCTGGGAATCCCGAATATCCCACAGCTGAGAATCCTGAATATCCCACAGCTGAGAATCCCGAATATCCCACAGAGAATCCCGAATATCCCACAGCTGGGAATCCTGAATATCCCACAGCTGAGAATCCCGAATATCCCACAGAGAATCCCGAATATCCCACAGCTGAGAATCCCAAATACCCCACGGAGAATCCCGAATATCCCACAGCTGGGAATCCCGAATATCCCACAGAGAATCCCGAATATCCCACAGCTGGGAATCCCGAATATCCCACAGAGAATCCCGAATATCCCACAGCTGGGAATCCCGAATTTAAGTCCACATCAAAAGCTCACCAGTTGCCGTGGTGGCGGGTGTGAGAAGCCCGAATCCAGCCTGGGTTTTCCTGTCCATGCCGAATGCTCCGATCTGTCTTAATATCTGCAGTGCTTTGCCAGTCTTCTCTGCAAAAAAGACGATGAATTTAACAGACTAAATTTCTGTTTTTCGTTTCAGTGAAATATTTCCAGTGAGTTTCTCGGCATTGTTGTCAGTAGTATCGTAGCAGTAGTTTACTTGTTGCTCCCAATATTCTCTAATATCGCACCGCACGCTTAAATTTGCATTAAACAATACTACTTACTAAGACCGCATTGCTAGTAGTTCAATATGAATGCGTTTAAACTATTTTATTTTGCTTTATGTTTTTGTTTGGTCCTAGTATTATTTTTAGTGCATAACCTTGTGAATGTTAATTTATGTTAATGTCCAGTAAGTGTCCATATGTGTAAACCAAAATGTGTCAGGTTGACATGATTGACAGCAGCTCACAGGTGAGCTAAACTGACTGAGGTGATTATGATTGACAGCTCACAGGTGAGCTCAACTGACTGAGGTGATTATGATTGACAGCTCACAGGTGAGCTCAACTGCAGAATACTTTTAAGCATGGTTTAACCCCTGTTACTTTACAACCAGTACTCGTCAGTGAACTCACACCTGCTGAGTGTGATAATTAACGCGGATTACAGTCAACATGCCACTCACTGACGTCAATCGCATTTCCAGAAATGCCGAGTACAAATTTGACTTCAACGAGCGGGCCGAAGACAAAATCGTTGAGTTCATGAAAGAGTGAGTTGAGAGTAGAGATGCTGAGTCCCCTTTTCAAAGTGATTGTCAGCCCGCCTCATCAGCCAGAATCCTTCATCTTCCAACCCCTCCAGCCCCAAGGAGCCGCCGCCGCCGCCAGTCGAGGTGCCGTGGTCCGAGGAACCCAGCGAGGTGCACCACCTGGCCCACGGCAACTTTGCCGACTTTCTCAAGAAGAAGCGCCGCACTCTGGTGATGTTCTATGCGCCCTGTGAGTTCGATGCGAATTGTGCTCAACTGATCTTGGTTAACTGTTCCCTGTTCCTATGGGAAAGCTGCATTCTTCTGGTCTTTCGCTTATCCGTCTCTTCATTCCTTCATCCGCTTCTTCACCTGTTTCTCCGCCCCTTCTCCTGTTTACCCGCTGCTTCACCTGTTCCTCCGCCCCTTCTGTTTATCCGCTGCTTCACCTGTTCCTCCGCTCCTTCTCCTGTTTACCAGCTGCTTCACCTGTTCATCCGCCCCTTCTCCTGTTTATCCGCTGCTTCACCTGTTCCTCCGCTCCTTCTCCTGTTTATCCGCTGCTTCACCTGTTCCTCCGCCCCTTCTCCTGTTTACCCGCTGCTTCACCTGTTCATCCGCCCCTTCTCCTGTTTATCCGCTGCTTCACCTGTTCATCCGCCCCTTCTCCTGTTTACCCGCTGCTTTATCTGTTCCTCCGCCCCTTCTCCTTTTTATCCGCCCCTTCTCCTATTCATCCGCCCCTTCTCCTGTTTATCCGCTGCTTCACCTGTTCCTCGGCCCCTTCTCCTGTTTATCCGCCCTTCTCCTGTTCATCCGCCCCTTCTCCTGTTTACCCGCTGCTTTATCTGTTCCTCCGCCCCTTCTCCTTTTTATCCGCCCCTTCTCCTATTCATCCGCCCCTTCTCCTGTTTATCCGCTGCTTCACCTGTTCCTCGGCCCCTTCTCCTGTTTATCCGCCCTTCTCCTGTTTATCCGCCCCTTCTCCTATTCATCCGCCCTTCTCCTGTTTATCCGCTGCTTCACCTGTTCCTCGGCCCCTTCTCCTGTTTATCCGCCCCTTCTCCTGTTTATCCGCCCCTTCTCCTATTCATCCGCCCCTTCTGTTTATCCGCCCATTCTCCTGTTTACCCGCTGCTTCACCTGTTCCTCCGCCCCTTCTCCTGTTTATCCGCTGCTTCACCTGTTCCTCCGCCCCTTCTCCTGTTTATCCGCTGCTTCACCTGTTCCGCGGCCCCTTCTCCTGTTTATCCACCCCTTCTGTTTATCCGCCCCTTCTCCTTTTCATCCGCCCCTTCTCCTATTCATCCGCCCCTTCTGTTTATCCGACCCTTCTCCTCCTTATCCGCCCCTTTTCCCGTTCATCCGTCCCTTTCGCCCTTTCGCCATTGAGCCTCCCAGTCCATCTCCGCCGCTCCGCCCCGCCGCAGGGTGCGGCCACTGCAAGCGGGCCAAGCCGGAGTTCACCAAGGCGGCAGCCGAGCTGGCGGCCTCCGCGCCCAAGACGGCGCTGGCGGCGGTGGACTGCACCAGCGGGGAGAACTCGGCGCTGTGCCAGGCGGAGGGCGTAAGCGGCTACCCCACCATCAAGCACTATTACTTCGGCAAGCGGGCCACCGACTATGCTGGCGGCAGGGAGGCGGCCGAGTTCGTCAAGTACATGACCAGCGAGGACAAAGTGGAGCTGTGATTGTCCACTCATTGATTTACTTGTTAGCCAATTGCCATGTCTTCCGTTTGGGTGTTGTGCCAGCTTCCTAGCCTGTTTTGTATTCTTCACTGACTCCATTAGAATTCCTGACAATCCCTGACCGGATTCCCCTGAGATTTCCCTGGGTCCATTCTTAGACTTCCCCGGATTCCACTGAGATTTCCCCGGATTCACCCTGAGATTTCTCTGCATGGATTCGCCCTAAGATTTCCCGGATATTTCCCTGAATTCACCCGGAAATTTCCTTGGATTCACTCTGAGATTTCCCTGAATTCACCCCGAGATTTTCCGGGATTCCCCCTGAGATTTCCCTGGATTCGCCCTGAGATTTCCCTGAATTCACCCTTCCTTGGATTCACCCTAAGATTTCCTTGGATTTACCCTGAGATTTCCTTGGATTTACCCGGAGATTTCCTTGGATTCCCCCTGAGATTTCCTTGGATTAACAGAGATTTCTCTGGATTCACCCTAAGATTTCCTTGGATTTACCCTGAGATTTCCTTGGATTTACCCGGAGATTTCTCAGGAGTTACCCTGACATTTCCTTGGATTAACCCTGAGATTTCTCTGGATTCACCCTAAGATTTCCTTGGATTCACCCTGAGATTTCCCTGGATTCACCCCGAGATTTCCCAGAGTTCACTTAGCGAACGGCCACCCGCTACTTTATAAATTAGTCAGAATTTAGGTGAAAACTTTTTACTCAGCGTTATTGTTGTTTCGATGTGAAGTCACAGCTCTTTGCTTCCTTGCGGTCTCAAAGCTCTGTTATTTTGTAGCTCATTTAGTCTTTGTTCCGGCGGAGTTGATTTCGTCACAGATTCACAGGGTAGTCGTTTTTGCTTGCCTATTATGCAAAATGGCTCCATTTTATAATGTTCTATAATTTCAATTCACTTTGTCTTTGTCCCCGTTTTTCTAAAAAATGTTCTTCCATTTTGTGCAGGTCTTTGTTTTCCTCTGTGTCCAATTTTTGCACAATGCACCCCGGGTTTTTGGATGCCAGTTTTTCTGTTGTCCCCCATGTGTTTTTCCTCAAAATATTTTTCACTGCAATTTTTTCCTTATATTGTGGCTGTTTTTGCTAATCAAATTTTACAGTGTTGAATGTTATAAATGTCCTGTTATGACTGTTATGTTCCTGTTATGTTCCTGTTACGACTGTTATGACTGCTATGTTCCTGTTATGACTGTTTGTTCCTGTTATGTTCCTGATATGACTGTTATGTTCCTGTTATGACTGTTATGACTGTTATGTTCCTGTTATGTTCATGTTATGTTCCTGTTATGTTCCTGTTATGTTAATGTTATGACTGTTATGTTCCTGTTATGTTAATGTTATGACTGTTATGTTCCTGTTATGTTCATGTTATGACTGTTATGTTCCTGTTATGGCTGTTATGTTCCTGTTATGTTCCTGTTATGTTCCTGTTATGACTATTATGTACCTGTTATGACTGTTATGACTGTCATGTTCCTTTTACGACAGTGAAACCCCATGCTGCCATGCAGAGCCCACTGTAGCAGTCCGTACATATTTTATTACTTATTTAATTGGTTTGCTAGAAATCAAAATCCTGACTAAACAATCAATTCGGTCCGCCGTGCCAATATAATTGCTCTAGACTAGATAGCTCGCTGCCACTGTGCAGCACCTGATTAATCCATTAATTAGCGCTCCGCTACTCGCTCGTGTTTCGGCCCCAAGGTTGCTGCTCGCCGTTAGAATGGTTTGGCCCTTCGCATGCGGTTTGTCACTCATTATCGCGGTCTTAGAAATAGCATTGTTTTTTATGCAAATCAAATAAACCTGTTTGTTTGTTTTACTTTCTCCATTGTTATCGGTGATTTGACAATTATAACTCTGCTTATTTACCTTTTTGGATCATTTATTTTGTACTAAAATTAATAACATACCTTCATAATTGGAAGGTCATAATTGGCCAAATAAGTACCATAGGTGCTCATTCTGATGCCTCGGATGGTCATTCTGGCGCCTCAGTTGCCTTTTCTGGCGCCTCAGCTGCCTATTCTGGCGCCTCAGTTACTCATTCTGGCGCCTCAGCTGCTTATTCTGCCTCAGTTGCTTTTTCTGGCGCCACAGCTGGTCATTCTGGCGCCACAACTGCTTAATCTGGCACCACAGCTTATCATTCTGGCACCCCAACTGGTCATTCTGGCTCCTCAGCTGGTCATTCTGGCGCCACAGCTGGTCATTCTGGCTCCTCAGCTGGTCATTCTGGCGCCACAGCTGGTCATTCTGGCGCCAAGGAGCCATGCAGATTTGCAGTGTGCACAGCCGAAGCTGTACGCTAATCCTGCCCGCATGGCAGCGCCACCGGTTAGTTAACCCGGAATCAGCTGCCGAACGAATACCGATCGATTAGCGCCGAATGGTTAATCGCGGTGCCAAGCAAAAGTTACATTTTAAAGAAATAAATTTTATATTTTAAAGCCGAACAGAAAACACCTGCGGCCGTAATGCATGCAGTTTATGCTTTTTCTCTGAAGCAGGCATTGCTTGGGGAGCCGTTTCTGAGGAATGCCCTGGGCCGGATCGGGGACAGCGCCGGGTCTGCGGCAGCGGGGAAGGGGGTGGCGGCGCAGATCACACGCGGAGCTGTTTGAGTCGGGGATCGAGGCAGGTGGCAGCGGAGACTCCTCCCTACTGCTGCACTGGTAGCCGTGATTGGAGCAGGGACTCAGCGCAGGTGGAACTCCTGGCCCGCACTGCCCCCGAGTTGATCTTTCTGGGGATAAATTGGCGAGCTCAGCCGAGCTGGGATCGGAGTCCGTGTTCTCATTGGGAAGATCGGCCTGAGGATCCCATTCGGCTTGGCTTCCGGGGTAAGTCGCCGCCTTTCCCGCCTCCCAGCCGGTCATAAGTACTTGTGCCGCAGACACCACACTGCATGTGCTGCCCTGTGCCTGCGTTTGCAAGTTCTTAAAACTGCGGGAGACTGCGCGCCTGCCGATGGCTGTCAGGATATTTTCCCAATTTTTGTGGGCGCTTTTTGGTGCCAAGCAGAGTCCGTTTACCAACTGCATCACCACCTCCGAACTTCACATTCCCCAAACTCACATTCCCCAAACTCACATTCCCCAAACTCCACATTCCCCAAACTCCACATTCCCCCAAAACTCACATTCCCCAAACTCTTACAGAAGGGGGCGCCAGCTACAGAAGGGGCGCCAGCTACAGAAGGGGCGCCAGCTACAGAAGGGGCGCCAGCTACAGAGGGGGCGCCAGCTACAGAAGGGGCGCCAGCTACAGAGGGGGCTCCAGCTACAGAAGGGGCGCCAGCTACAGAGGGGACTCCAGCTACAGAAGGGGCTCCAGCTACAGAAGGGGCGCCAGCTACAGAAGGGGCTCCAGCTACAGAAGGGACGCCAGCTACAGAGGGGGCTCCAGCTACAGAGGGGGCTCCAGCTACAGAAGGGGCTCCAGCTACAGAAGGGGCGCCAGCTACAGAAGGGGCGCCAGCTACAGAAGGGGCGCCAGCTACAGAGGGGACTCCAGCTACAGAAGGGGCGCCAGCTACAGAGTGTGGTGCTGGAGCGCTGAGCTCTAGGCACTGCAGTGACTAACTAACTAGTTATCATGTACGTGCACCGGCAACATGCACTTTCTCTCTTGCTCTCTTTGGCCTGTCTGGCTCTACCCCTTAGATTTCATGTACGTAGTATTTGTCATCACGTGACCCTTTTCGTTATTGATCTATCAACCCTCGCTCATGTTATCATTAAATAGGCTGTTTGCTAAGTGAAATACATCTTGCAATTTTGCCATCTACACGGCACGAAACAGGAAAGGCGCCAGCTACAGAGGGGACGCCAGCTACATAGGGGACGCCAGCTACAGAGGGGACACCGGCTACAGAGGGGGCGCCAGCTACAGAGGGGACGCCAGCTACAAAGGGGGCGCCAGCTACAGTGGGGACACCGGCTACGGAGGGGGCGCCAGCTACATAGGGGACGCCAGCTACAGAGGGGACACCGGCTACAGAGGGGGCGCCAGCTACAGAGGGGGCGCCAGCTACATAGGGGACGCCAGCTACAGAGGGGACACCGGCTACAGAGGGGGCGCCAGCTACAGAGGGGACACCGGCTACAGAGGGGGCGCCAGCTACAGAGGGGGCGCCAGCTACAGAGGGGGCGCCAGCTACAGAGGGGGCGCCAGCTACAGAGGGGGCGCCCCAAAGACCCGGCATTTAGCTTTTTCGGGAGCTGTCAGTATACAATGTCCAGCTTCTAAGCGGATTAGCTGTGTCTTGCCCCGAACTAAAAGTACATGAAAATAAGCAACGAAGTTCCATTTAGCCTTAAATGCGCCCAATCTCGCGTGGCGTTGCCACAAGAGATCACTGCTGCATGGCAGTTTGAAATCCAGGATATGCATCCGGGTTTTTTACTAGCAGGTGCTTTCGTTTGCTTCTGATGCCACGCATAAAATCTGTAGAAGATGCAAATATTATTGAGGAACCCGCTGAAACTATCTGTGCTACGAGCGTACTTTTGTTAGTAGCATATGGCTGAAAATCTAGAAAAAAACCTAGGATCAAGGATCTTCGTATAGGTTCATTTGTTTGTACTTTAACTTAAACTGAAGCGTGCATGCACATTGTCAGTGTTCAGAAAGGTGTTTGGTCTCGAAGGTACAACATTTGAACTGTTATTACTGAAACGGACTATGCTTAAAATGGATCTGGCATAAAGGATTTTGTAAATTAGAAACAAGCCAGTGTTTGAAGAGAACTGAAAATCCACAGATTAAGGGAGACCAAGTTGATCGCAGTGCAAGTACGAGCTGAATCATCATCAGGTCTTCTAGCCGAGGACAAAGAACTTCCCGCCCTGAACGCCGACCAGCTGCTGAGGCAGAACCGGTGTTGTGATTCAATGTACTGGCCCGTACTCTAGCTCTCTCTCTCCCTCTGCCAAGACCTATTTTATTGATTTGTTTATTATTGAAGTTTATTTATTTACCCAGCCATTGTCTGTGATTTCGAACCTCTGATTATGGTTGGCCCTCTCTCCCCGCGCCCTCTCATTGGCTGTCTCTGTCATCTGTAGCTCTTGTTTCCTACCCCCCTTTGCGTTCTGCGTGGCTGCAGCCAATCCCCCTCGCTCTCCCTGCCCCACCCCGCCGTTTCTCTTACCCTGCACCTTTAACCCCACCCCATTTGTGCTGGCTTGTATTTATTGGCCTGCGCGCCGCCCTTCCGTCTCCCGCGAGTTGTCTCCCCCCTTTCCGATTCGCTTCTGCTCGCTACCCTCTCAACTCCTGCTATTCCAAGCCCAATATAGCGCCTAATATAACTCGTGCTTACTACCGGAACGTCCAGAGCGCCCGAGTGCCGAAACTGCGCAACTGCAAGTGTCACCTGTCTTATTTCTTTTGGAGTTCAGTGCTTAGGATCTTGTCACCAGGTCCTGTGCGTTCGCTGCGACCCTGGTTGCCGGCCTACTGCCTGCGCGTTAGTGCGACAGCGGGTTGGCAAGCAGCAGGACTGGGTGCTGAGTCTCCCTGCTCTCGTATAGAGCGCGAGACGAAGCCGGCTGGTCCGTCTCGGGACACAACAACCGCAAGTTCAGGTGTCCAGATAGCAGGTGCCCAGGTGGAACAGGGCAGCCTGGCAACTCGCGTCGCAACACAGCAGGCAGTCGATGGGGCTTCTAGCCGGCTGCACAGTGCGGTAGAAGGGCCCGCCGGAGGAGGTCGGATTCAGGTAGACGCGGGGAGCTGCGACGAACTTGTTGCCAGCTGGAATGAGCAATGAGCCAGTTCGCTTAGAAATCTCCAAATAAAGAAATCGTTGAAGAATTTTCATGCGCCATGCAAATTAAGATTCTAAGTAGGTTTGGGGAAAACAAAAATTCAAACAATTCGGATGCCAAAAAACCAGGTGTTTAGAATACGCCTTGTGCGGCTCTAAACTCAACTCCTCACTTCTCGTGTTTATTGATCGCAAGACAGCTCACTCCTACAGTGTTGGAGCGCCTTCTCCTACTCTCCACCGCTCCTCCTTGGATTGCCAGAGGAAAAGCTGCCGTGGATGGAAACAAGCGACTTAAAATCAGGGACTGTTGCAGTCCCTGTCAATAAGTCTCTTCCATTAAGGTTTGATGGTCTATCTCGGCTTCCAATTGTTTGATTTTTTCTCTCAAAGCTACTGTAGCAGCTCTCGGCTTTTATCTTCCACCCACGCTCCCGCAGGCGCTCCCTCGAGAGTGCAGTGTCGTTCCGCAGCATCCCCATGCGCCCCAAGATTCTTCAACATAACTTTCCAGAATGAGTTTAAAAAGGAGTCAAGCAGAGACAGCAACTGCTGCGATCAAGTCCGGCTTACTTACTTCAAAAGCCGTCTGAAAATGTACCTCGCAGGCCCTCTGCTGTTGCTTCTGTGCGCTCGGCTCTGCTTGGCTGCGGAATTCGGCTTTGTCGGCTGCTACAGGGACAACACACCCCGGGGTGTCAGGGACCTCATCGGACTGGACGGCATGTCCACCATCGGGCCCTACACGGTGATCACAGCAAAAAAATTGCGTGATCCGGGACGACATAACGCTGCAGCTGTGCAGCCAGATCTGCGAGCTGGGCAACTTCAAGTACTTCGGTGCGCAATACAGGAAGGAGTGCTTCTGTGGAAACTCGTACGGCAGTCAGGGCGCCGCTCCCGAGAGCGACTGCAACATGAACTGCGCTGGCAACGCTAGCCAGATCTGCGGCTCGGGAGGCCGAAATTCGGTTTACCTGCAGTTTAACCACCGTCCCAGTGAGCAGTGGATTTCTCGCAATTTTTGTGGCTGAGGGATTTGATAGACTAAGGGCTTACTGACCCTCTATGAGACTACTGACACTGCCCGATGACATTTCACACTTTACATCACACTGACTTTTCAAGCATTGATAATCAGCTGAACTGAACTGCATTTTACTCATTGCAGTCGGCAACAAGTTCGTCGAAGCTCCCCGAGTCTACCTGAACGCGACCTCCTCCGGCGGGCCCTTCTACCGCACCTTGCAGCCGGCCAGAAGCCTCATCGACTGCCTGCTGGGTTGCGACGCGAGCTGCCAGGCTACCCTGTTCCACCAGGGTACCTGCTACCTGCTGAAATTGCCGGCTCTGCCGCAGCAGCTGGTCGGTGTTCAGGACGGAAAGTTCTTTGTCCGTGGCTAGAAGACCTGATGCTTCAGCTCGTACTTGCGCTGCGATCAACTTAATGGCGCTTTCTGTTAATCCTTGGGTTAATCCCTTAATCTGTGCTTTTTCAGTTCTCTTAAAAACTTTGGCTTGTTTCTAATTTAACAAAACCCTTTATGTCAGATCCACTTGAAGTTTTTTTCAGTAATAACAGTTCGAATGTTGTACCTTCGAAACCAAACACCTTTGTGAGCACTGACTATGTGTAGGTACGCTTCAGTTCAAGTTGCAATTAAAGTGAAAAAGAATAGGAAACCGATACTAAAAATCTATTGATTTTTCTAGGAACTGGGGTTGAACTTTTGGATCTTTTCGCAACCCCAGCAAAATAAATATACGGGTCTCGGCTTCTCAGCCACTCTCTCCAGCATTGACAAAATGCGCCTTGCTTGTCGTCTTTGAATTTGTACATGTACGTGGCAGCGAGTTTCTCGAGCCTGAAAGTCGCTGCCTGCGCCGCAGAACAGCTTGGAGAAAAATCTGACAATATTTTATGGCGTGAGCGTCTAGCTAACTGAAAACTAAGAACTAAAAACTTTAAGTGCACCTCGGTCCTTCAGTTATTTTACGCATCTGTGGGGCAAGCACCTGGACCAGACTAACGCGTAAATTCATTGCTTTTCAGTAAAAATATTTGTAAGAGTACTGATAGTCTTTAATGCTCGCTAAGGCGTATTCAGCATGCCAGTGAAGTACCAGTATGAGACAGACCAGGCCTATGATCTAAGCCCTAAGGTCTGCGATGCTTCACGCCTGCCCCCATCTTCAGCAGGCAAAGGCTGGTGGGAGGTCTGCACCCTCTATAGTCGACCCAGGGGTACTCGTCCCCGCGAGTGTTCATGGCAGACCCTCGGGCTGCTGGACAGACTGGGCTCCGACGCTGGGTACCCATCCAGTGGCTCCGGCCGAATTTGGTTAGCAGTTCTGGCTCGCCAGTCCGCAGGCCGTGGTACTGCTTAACGTACCCTCTAATGCCTAAGGTGTTGACCGTGCCTAGTATTTTATTATTTTCCCCATTATTTTTCATTTATTAATTAATCATTTTTTATCATAATTAATCTTTCATAACAAAAATAATAAAAATATTCATCGATTACTTGATGCAAACTATGTTGCGCAAACTGCTGTAAAGCAAAGGGTTTGCTTTACGTTGTGTGTGAGTTGTTACGTACTATTTTATTGCATCCTGCTGTAACACATTCATCACAGAAGCAGTTATTGTAACCACCGATCTGCTTACTTTCTACAAAGAACGCTCCAGCGAATATTGACATAACTGAATAAGTTCATATACGCAATTTCACCTACTATAAGTAGTTTTCACTAGCCTAATTTTGTGTTAATATCGTTGACTACATATCGTTGCCGCAGGCGCACCCTCCCGATATGTACACCCTCCCGAGCCGCAGGCGACCCTCCCGATATGTATGTACCCCGATATGTACACCCTCCCGATATGTACCCCGACATATATGCCGCAGGCGACCCTCCCGATATGTATGCTGCAGGCGCCCCAAAGATACACCCTCCCGAGCCAAAGGTACACTCTCCCGATATGAGTGTACACTCTCCCGATATGTGTGTACACTCTCCTGATATGGGTGTACATCGATATGTAGTCAACGATATTAACACAAAATTAGGCTAGTGAAAACTACTTCTAGTAGGTGAAATTGCGTATATTTACATAAAAAGTAGATAAAACGTATCAGTATGTGTAAATATCGGTGCATAATGCATATTACCCGCCTGGCCAAGTGGTCCGGCTTTTCATCCGGTTTTGGTCCGTATCGTCCAGTTTTTATGCCTTTACCGGACTACCGGACCAATTCGTCCGGTTATCGTCCGGTTTCGAAGTCCGGGTGAAAAACCGGACAAAAACCGGTCAAAAACCGGATGAATTTTTACTCCGGAATCATACCGGACGAAAAACGGACGAATTCGGCCCAGTTCCGGATGTAGGGACCTGTTTTGATCCGAATTTTTGTCCGGTTTCCATCCGGAAACTTGTCCGGTCCTAATCGGACAATTAAGCGGACAAAATCCAGATGGAAACCGGACTAAATCTTGCGAGATCAGTAAGTAAGCCTTCACAGTCTTCACAGTCTACGAAGTGTACTTTTTAGTTATGCATCATACGTACAGGATTCGCTTTAACTCCGCCAATGCCGGTCCCAAGCCCGGTTGAAAAAGGAGGAGGGTTTGGGGAGACGGTCTCTCCAGTAGAAGCCATCTTTCGTATCTAATTTATTATGAAGCTGAATATGAACTTCAATTTATACAGCAATTATCTGGCTACAATATATGACACTACCTCATGTGTAGGACTACCTCAAGTGTAGGAAAGCAAACAATTAGTTTCGCTATGATAGGTATCTTGGAGGTATCTTTACTGTGTCTCCAGTAATCTTATAGATAACACTGTCCAATGACCCATACTATGATACCATTGATGATGAGCACTATATGTACTCTGAAAAACACGACTAACCTTAGCTCCCCAAACTTGCATTGCAGCCCGCACCTAGTGGTTGTCCGTGTCCATGCAGCCCTCAGGACGCAACCGGCGGCAGTATATGCAGCAGCGAAGGTTCGAGCAGAAGCTAAAAGCTGCCATAAGTAAGGGTCAGCCGTCGCTTTCCCACTCCCCAATTCAACGCGATTCTGCAACTCTGCAGACCCACGAGCCGAAACCCTCTGGCAGCGTTAATCGTACGGCAGGTATGTACTGTTCATCGAATACATCACATGGCTGCAACGAGAGAAAGTGTTACTTTTTACTACTTCTTTCAATTCCTTATACCTTCTCGGGACAGGCGATGGCATTGTCGCGGCAGCCAGCGCCAGCGTCGACGAAGCCGACAGCGACACTGACAGCTACGCCAGCAGTGGCGCGGCGCCCCAGGGCAGCGGCGACGAAGCCGACAGCGACACTGACAGCTACGCCAGTGGTGCTGCGCCCCAGGGCAGCGGCGACGAAGCCGACAGCGACACTGACAGCTACGCCAGTGGTGCTGCGCCCCAGGGCAGCGGCGACGAAGCCGACAGCGACACTGACAGCTACGCCAGTGGTGCTGCGCCCCAGGGCAGCGGCGACGAAGCCAACAGCGACACTGAACACTGACAGCTACGCCAGTGGTGCTGCGCCCCAGGGCAGCGGCGACGAAGCCAACAGCGACACTGACAGCTACGCCAGTGGTGCTGCGCCCCAGGGCAGCGGCGACGAAGCCAACAGCGACACTGACAGCTACGCCAGTGGTGCTGCGCCCCAGGGCAACGGCGACCAGGCCGACATCGACGCCAGCGGCGCTGCGTCCCAGGGCAGCGGCGACGAGGCCAACAGCGACGCCAGCGGCGCTGTGCCGCCAAACTTCGACCTCTTCCAGCACCCATGGCACGATGGGGTACTGGCTGAGCCCATATACTCCATAGCGCCTGCCATTTGTGAGGTCAATGACTGCGCTATTGACCTGCAGATTCCCCGTGAAAAAGTCGGCCGGCTTTTGGCTACCATCCATCGCCTCGTCCCCGGCAACAGGTTGCCGCGGACGGCGAAGACGTTGTGGCGGAATATGAAAAAGGCCCAAAGTTGCATCGGCTCCTCAAAGTGCATGACTGTGTGCAATTCCTGTCGATGTAACTATCCAGGAGACAGCAGCCAGAATGAAGGACTTTGTCGGAACTGCAATTCTCAACTTGTCTCAAATTTCTGGGTGTTCGATATCCGTCAGCAAATTAGGACTTACATCGAGGCCTGTGGATTGCTGCAGAATGTCACCTTTCCCGTGGACTTCCAACAACCGGAGGATTGCATTCACTTCTCAACCAGCCAAATGTATGCCGAGTTTATTGAGGCGATTGAACCCCAGGATCGAATGGACTTGTCCTACACCCTGAGCTCGGATGGCTTCTCGCTGCATACTACCAGCCGAGTTGAAGTCTGCCCCGTGTACATCAGCATCAACGAAGTCCACGACCGCTTCAAACTGAAGTATGTCGTCATTTGTGGTGTATGGGCGGGAAAGAAGAAATTGCACGCGTCTGCCTTCCTTCCTTGTCTCATCGGCGCGTTGAATAACCTGCGCACGCGAGGCGTCACCTACTTAGACGACGAATCTGTGCGACGGACAATCCGGTTTCATTCGCTTCAGACCCTCTTCGACGCACCCGCTCGGGCCGACGCTCTGAATATGAGGCACTGTACGGCCACTTACGGTTGCGACAAGTGCTACATTGCCACACGTCTGCACCCATCCGGCAGTGGTCGCTACTACGACGTGGAGATTACTCCCGCAATGCTGAACGAAGCCGCCCGTCTCGGTTGTGTGCAGACCGTCGTACGCAGCATGACCGACACGTCTCATCTTGCTGAACTGCATCTGCAACGGATACCTTCTGATCCGAACGGCGACGTCCTTGGAGTCCGCGGTCATTCTCCCCTTGGCGAAATTCTCGGATTTTACTTCGTTCGAGGCTGTCCGCCGTGTTACCTGCATCAGCTCAACGTCGGTCTATGCAAAATGAAGATGCTGCAGTTTTTTTCTGTTCGGCGCGACAAGCCTGACCGTGGCCCAGTGTCCGGATTTACACGCGAGGCAGTACCAAGTAGACGCCCGACTGCGGAATCTTTACGTGCCCGATTGCGTGCAGCGGCATTCCGTTCGTCCGCTCAGTGACCTACGCAATATGCGCGGTCACGAGTTTGAAATGTGGCTCCTCGCTTACGGGCCACTCGTTCTTGACGGAATTCTACCAAAGGCCCATATGGACCACTTCAAGGTCCTCTCTTCCGCTGTATTTTGGATGACGGCTGACTATGCGCCCAAAACCGAATTGCGACACGTGGAAATTTCCCTGCGGCATTACCACGCGAACTTGCAGCGTCTGTTTTCGCTACGGGCTCTCACCTACAATGCACATCAGGTGTGCTGCCACATGCTGGCCTATGTGCACCTCGCTGGATCCGCGCATCGCCTATCGACTGGCCTCTTTGAAACCATGCACAACCGTTTGGCGCAACGTCTTCATGGGACCCGCCGCAGCGATGTCGAATTGGTGAATGCTGTTGAGCGCCAGATCGGCAGCATCCAAGCGAGAGCACGACTCCTAGGCCGGCAAGTTCCACGGCAGCAGGATGAGCGGGACCTGCGCCGCTTTGAGATCCACACCGTCGGGGGCGCTGTCCTTCGCAGGCCGAAGTCTCAACAAGTTGGCTGGCAAACCGTCTCGCTGCTGTCTGGCTGGAAAGTCAGCGCGTATCGGCCTGCAGGCGCCAGGAGAGACGCGGCCTGCTTTGCGGCTGTCGCCGACCAAACGTCCCCAACAGAGTTCCGATTCTGTCGGGTAGCCTCCATCGACGTGGAAGGTGACATCGTCGTGCTGAAGATCATCGTGCTGCCCCTGATGCAACCCGAGCCGGACCCACTGGAGTCGCTGGCCCAAGTTCCTGCAGCCTCGGTAAATCGTGGCTGCCGCTTCGTCCACGTTAGGCGACTGGGCTGTGACCCATTCGGTGACCTACGCATTGAACCGGTCGCCGTGCGACTCGAGGCGCTTCGTGGGGTCTGCGGTCTGCATGGCCGCAAAATTGCCTTGTTGCCCCATCCGCAATTGTGCTTCGCGTGAACATTAACTGCTTCGATGCTTCGTTTGTAACTTCTGTTTCAATACATGTCCGTTTATTTATATTATGCTACGCTAGGTAAGCATAAGCAATTCAATAAGACAGGGATTTAACTCGTGTAGAACATATTCTGCTTGTTTTGCTGTATTATATTATGTATGCGTGCCGTACTAATAATAATAAAATTTATCAAAAAAGACACTAATTTTGGTTGTACACTATTGCGTTGACTTCAATTATTAATGTAGATTTATCAAACATGGGTCTAATTGTAGGAGCATTAAAACTTATGGCAGAATTTTTTGTTGAAATTTGTTATAAAAACTCAATCGGATGCTTTCGTAAAAATCAGGTGCTAGAAAAATCGTACTCAAAGCCATTTTGATCCCAGCGAGTAAGGCTACTCGTAAGTGAAAGTTGAAGATCTTAGTAGACTGTTTAAATAACGGCATTTACATTTATGGCTGTGTATAGATACAATGTGTAAGACCTGTCTGGGAAGCAAATGTAGTTTGATGGCTTGCTTAATTAAGGGTTATTTTTAAACGACGACCAAACGTAGTTTGAGCCCCTATTAAAATTGATGAGCGCCGAAATCCACACGCCTCACGCCTTTGCAGCTGCATGGCAACTGGGCATTCTGGGCATTTCCCGTCATGGGCGGCCGGACGAAGCGATACCCAGTCTATGCCTCTAGCAGATCTTCGATCCTGCATCCAAGAAGCCGAACAACGAGGCGTGCGCGTGTACACGAGTACTCGTAGTCTGCTACTCTTCGTGGAGGCACTGAACGTGATCGACTCAGGTTGGCTGGCTACAAGGCACTGTTTCCGACGAGACCTCATCAATTAATGCTTTAATTAACGCGCCGGCCTGCCAGACGTTTCCAGATATTCAAAAAGGAGCGACATTTCTTCTTGAGAGCCCAACACTTTTCAATGTCGACTCCGATTTGCACGGTCGCTACTCGTTGTCTATCGCACCAGGGCAGATTCGACGCGTATATCCGCGCCCAGTGGTGGGTAATTCATTTATGTTCCGGTTTGCTTCCATCAATGCGTCGTTTCAGTCAGTCAAATCACTTCAGTCAAACTCGCGGCACTTATTAGTTTATTTATTTATTCGCACGCACGCCAATATTATGGTCTGCACCGTCACATACTTACCACTGCAGGAAGCCACGTTCGTGAGCTATTACGGACCCGAGTCGAGCAGCTACCGTGACTACACGATCGTGTCCACAGAGGAACTTCCGACTAGTCGTCGACCATGTCAACTCGGTTCGCCACCACCATCCAAAACGCCTGACAACGGGTCCCAAGAAAGCACCGAATGGAACATGTTTGACACCCAGTCTGAGTCCCAGTCTGCGCTGGAGGTGCCGGCATCTGCAGTCTTGGAGTGCGTCTGCGGCCAAGGCAATTTCCTCGGCTGCACTTGGTGCAGGCGACATGCTAAGAAGTAGAAAGTTTTACAGTAGAAACTATTTGGCGGTCTATTATATCCTAACGTATAGTTTGGTTGCCGAATTGCATTTTCTGCATTGCAGTTCTTCTGTCAAGTTGTGGCTTACCCTGATAATTATTAAAGCTGACATCATTATTGAGAGAACTGCTGAGTTCTCTATTCGTGAAAATAATTGTGTCTATTTTTCTTTGCTTTTAATACTGTTTTAAGTTTCCATAGAAAGGCTTATGCGCTCCTCTCCTCTCCTCTCTCCTGTCTCCTATATCCTCTCGATCCTCTCTCCTATCCTCTCTCCCTAGCTCTCCTCTCTTCTCCTCTCCGCCATCCGCCATCCGTTACGGACAGTTCGCTTTCGTATTCAATTCAGTTGCATTAAGTCAGTTAAGTCAGCCACAGAAATTTTTACAGAATGTACATCACAAAACGTTTCCCGCAGCACAACTGCATCGTTATGGGCCACTTAAGTAAATCCAAAGAAAAAAATAAAAAACAAAGTGAAAAAAACGAAGCGAAAAGTCTAATTCGAAACGGACAACGCAGGCCACCGTCACCAAAAGGCGAAAACTGGAAGCGGCTGCTGGTTCCGCTGCTGCTTCGACAGAGCCGCCGACCTCGGGCTCTACTGTACGTGCTGCTGGTTCCGCTGCTGCTTCGACAGAGCCGCCGACCTCGGGCTCTACTGTACGTGCTGCTGGTTCCGCTGCTGCTTCGACAGAGCCGCCGACCTCGGGCTCTACTGTACGTGCTGCTGGTTCCGCTGCTGCTTCGACAGAGCCGCCGACCTCGGGCTCTACTGTACGTGCTGCTGGTTCCGCTGCTGCTTCGACAGAGCCGCCGACCTCGGGCTCTACTGTACGTGCTGCTGGTTCCGCTACTTCTGCATACTTGCAGTACGACTGCGTGCCGTACAAAACAGAGGGTACGAGGAGATTCTTTTTATTCAAATATTCCAACTATCACGAGAAAACCGATGTGGTCTCCACGGACGACATTGTCGGCCGCAAACGCGATTCGTCAATACCCGTCGCTGTGGGCAGCGAAGTTCTTATAATCAAGGCTAAAGTCAATAGAACTGCGGCCAAAAAGTGGCATGGCACCCTGGTGCAGGGGCCATTCACAGAAAGGAATGCAGCCGCACGTGCAGCTTCGTTAACTAATGTTCACACCACGAGTGTCGAGCTGCCAAGGACTTGTGGCTCCTGCCGCAGCTTTTCTGTCGAAGTCCAGCGCCAGTTGGCGCCAATAGAAACTTTACGTGAGTAAATTTTTACGTTTTTAGGCATACATACACCCTAAGCCAGGATCCTCAACAGGACAATTCCCGCATATTTATAGGGGGACAGCTAAAATCGGCGACTCAGAAGGAGACCCAGCTGCGCGAAGATAATCAGTCGCTGACGGAGCAGCTTTGCGTATCCAGCAGAATGGAAAAAAGTCTGCTGCGCCAGTTGGAGGCAGAGCAGCGGCGCAGCACTAGATTGGTAGAAGCTGCGCAGCGCAGCAACTCGCTGCTTCTCAAATCGTCGGACATCCTCTGCCACGCCACGTCCGGCCGGGTAAAGTCCGGTACCAGTCAGTCCCTGACTGATCGGGAAACTTCTGAGTCAAGCATGCAGAGGGGAGGAGCCGTTGGTGCAGCGGCGTGTGCCCATCAACAAGACGAAGATGAGGCCGATGAGGTCGATGAGGATCTCAGTTTCACATGCGAACAGAATCTGTCTGTTGCACAGACTCGTGCGCTGCTGACTGCAAGCCAGAAGGCAGCAAACTGTTCGGAGACCTCGTCCTCGTCCGGCTACGTGTCGCTCTCAGAGACGCAGCCGTTCGTCAAGGTGCAATTTCAGCGGCGCGCGGATCTTCAAAGGCGACTGGAAGAATTCGGAAAGGTGCCAGCCCCGTCCGATGCGGAGCACGCAGATGTCACGTTCATTCGTGCAACGGCCCTGCAGGCCCTCCTCCGCGCTCTGCTGCGCACTATGTTCACGGACGAACAATTTGCTAGTTCTAGCATATCGGGTCGCAACTCAGAGGTGGCAAACCCAGGAAAGATGGCTGCGGTGAGAGTCTGGCTGGCCGAGAACAAAATTAGCTACACGCAAGCCAATCTAAACAGGGCGTTCAATCGTTGCAGTGATACGGCTAAAGACCACCTCGGCATCTCGGGTATCAAAAAGCGTGCAGCTATGTCCGTCCCAATGCGGTCCAAGAAGCCCGGTACAGGTGCCGCTGCAACGAAGCGCTCAAAGAAGGCCGCCCAGAGCAGTGAGAGCACAGTTGTTGTCATCGTGGACGATCCCAGTAGCGCCAACCAGAACATCTATCCGTCTGCTTCGAATGCTACAGTTGCCAGTTCGGCCGATGCGAGCGCCGGCAGTTCGACAGCCAATTCCGGCAGTAGCGGCACTGTCGATATGCTGCAGGAACTGTATTCGAATGATTGACTGATTTTTATAGTTCAGACTTTCTTACTTTCCTACGTTTTGATCGTATGAGCAGGTTGAAGCAACGTTTTGAGGAGTGTGAATAAACGGAACGGGAGTCGACGTAAGATTGTTTCTTTTAGTGTTTTTAGTAATTCAATGGACAAATCTACAGTACAGGATATTGTGTTTCATGCGTTTAATTTGTTTCTTTGTGAACTATTTGTGAACTATGGCTACAGTAGTAGCAGCAGCAGCAGTAGTAAACAAAATCAGCATTCTGTCTTCCGGTTTTCGCCCGTTGTTGGTCCGCTTCTTCATCCGGTTCAGCTCCACATTCGCACTCGCCCGGTTTTCGCCCGCTTTTGGTCCGGCTGTTGGTCCGGGAACCGCCCGGACGAACTACCAGGTGAAATTCCAGATGAGCACCGGGCGAAGCAACCGGACGAAGTCCTCAAAAAACATGTTCTCGTCCGGATTCCTAACCATTTGCGGACAAACGAGATACGAGAAAAATAAAATACATAACGCACCGGATGAAAACCGGCTGCAAAGCCGGATTTGCAGCCGGATGAAAAACCGGACCACTTGGCCAGGCGGGTTACGAAACATATAGTTGTACAGTCATAAGCATATGGGCAGCAAAAAACACACAATGTAGGTGCATATTATCGATATATTTGCAGAAAAGTAGGTGAAATATACAAAATAATACAAAGCAGGTATATATCGCTTATTAGTGTAGTAGGTGCTTGTAGATGCTAGTATAATAAAAACATAGGTTGACTCATACGCACAATAGGGCTCTCCCAGGACAATAGTAAGAGATACGCCCCCGCATTCCTCCCCAGCGCCGCGACCAAGGGACCGCGGGCTGAGTAATGTTTCGAGGGGATCCCAATGTACAGTGCAGGCAGAGAGCTATTTTCCTACCCAAATGGGGTTTTTATTCAAGGGACCCCTCACCTAGTACAGTGCGGGCAGAGAGGAGTAACAGAGAGCAATAGAGACCGCCCCATGTACAATGCGCTCCAGGGTTGAGGTGTCAAATGGGAGTTTTTGATCCCCCGCCCCAATGTACAGTGCGCTCCAGGGTGTCAAATGGGAGTTATGAGTGTCCCCTCACGGATACAGAGACTGCACAAGCAGAGTGCATTCCTCCCCAGGGCTTCCAAACGATAGTTATGAAGGACCCCTCACCAAGTACGGTGCGGGCGGGGTAACACGCCCCGGGGGGGAACCCCACGCGATCCTTATCGCTCACTCGCGAAAGCCATACGGACGGCTGGCGGCCCCATACACCCTCTTAGTCATGGAAGTGTGGAAGGACGGCTTCCCAGCAATCTATTTGAGCGAGCCAGAGTGGAAGAAGCTCGAAGCTTTGCGCCCTGACCTGGAGGCTGCCGCCCGCCTTCACGTGGACAAGCGGGTCGTGCTGGGCAATTTCAAGGCGGTCGAAGCTTCACGGGGGCGGATTCGTTTGCGGCGCAATTGGCTCAATCGGGATCCAAAGTTTAATTGGCGCTACATGATCGAATTCACGCCGGAACTGTGGCACCGGATGCTTGCGGCCGGTTTAGACAAGCTCTTCAAGCCGGCACCCGAGGCCCCGCCGCCGGCAAAGCGAGCCAAGACAGAGACCCCTCCAGTAGCCAGGACTGAGGAGGAAAATCTCCAGGACGTTCTCCACGACTCCAGGTTGTGGGTCTCAAGCCCTACCAATCCCCGCCCTGGGAAAATCTGTTTGACAAGAGTCAGCGCTGGTAGTTTCCTATTGGCTCACACCACCCCGCGGGGCCCCTATATAACTAATCTGTCCTGTCTTCAGAGAGCCAGGCCCTAATTCCTAGCTCTGATACTATACTCTCTCTCTCTCTCTGTTGATTCCAACATGTCCCGCCGAGCTCTATCCACCCTCTGGGATAATAATCGCCCCCCCCCCTGAAGAGTTAACCTCCCTCGACGGTGAAATACCCGAACATATAATCCCCTAGGCACAGAAAACAACGGAACTGATAATTAGGGGGCTGATATATCCTTGGCTTGGGCTATGTGGGCTATGACCTATGATAGCGACACTGAGTCTGAAGTTTTCGACCTCCCGCTGCTGACTATCGGAGGGGTTGTGAACGGTGCCCCTGCTGCTGCCGCCTCTGATTTGACCGCTGCATCTGCCGCCCTCTTTGAGGTCTCTGTTGATGAGCTGACCACTGCTGCGACCGTCTCTGCCTCTGCTGCCTCCACTGTTGTCTCGTCTGCTGCCGTCTCTGCCTCTGCTGCCTCCACTGTTGTCTCGTCTGCTGCCGTCTCTGCCTCTGCTGTCTCCACTGTTGTCTCGTCTGCTGCCGTCTCTGCCTCTGCTGCCTCCACTGTTGTCTCGTCTGCTGCCGTCTCTGCCTCTGCTGCCTCCACTGTTGTCTCGTCTGCTGCCGTCTCTGCCTCTGCTGCCTCCACTGTTGTCTCGTCTGCTGCCGTCTCTGCCTCTGCTGCCTCCACTGTTGTCTCGTCTGCTGCCGTCTCTGCCTCTGCTGCCTCCACTGTTGTCTCGTCTGCTGCCGTCTCTGCCTCTGCTGCGCCCGTCTCTGCCTCTCGCCTGGCCTCAATATCATCAGCCGCTTCGCTCCTTCTCTTTGACGATGAGGACGAGGATATGTCCGGGGAGATCGCCATGGTTCGTGAGCGCCTTCCCCGCATTGTGGCCTCATTTTTCCGCGGGGACATTGACTGGCTGAGGTCTCGCCACCCCGGCGGCCTGCCCTCCCAAGACACCTTTGTCAGAGCCTTTAATCGGGTTCTCGATACCTTGGTGTCGAGGGGGCTGGTCTACGGGAGGTGTTGGAGGCGGAGACGTTACACCAGGATTGGTTAAATGGGGCGTAATTCGTATGCCTCTGACTCGGAGGCGTACCTGGCAGGTCCGGGAGCGCGCCCGACTGCGTGGGATGAGCCTGCTGCAGCTATCTGGCCCTCCAACTGGGAGGAGCACCTCTCGCTGGTGCGCTATACGGCGTCTCTACGCCTGTGGCGGCTGGGGGATCTAGATTTGGTAAGATATTACGCGGCATTTACATTTCATGTAATCATATACAAGGCTTATATTCTTTCTACATTGAATTTTTTAATTTTCACATTGACAGTCGGCTGACTACTGCTTCGAGAGCGCTGAGGAGGAGGCCGCGTATGAGACAGCCCTGAGGGAGCGGATGGAGGTTGACTCAAAAGGGGATTTCTCTTTATACTCTATTACTCTCTGCCTGCACTGTACTTGGGCCTCGCAACACACTGGGGATCCCTCAACTTGGATTCTACTTGGAGAGTTACCCTCTGGGGATCCACTAAAACCCCCATTTGGGGGCTTGGGGTGGGAGCTGCGGTAAAGTTTGACTGGAATTCTGTATGTGGTCTGTTACTCTACCTCCACTGTACATTGGGGCGGGATCCCTTGAATAAAAACATGGGGAGGAATGGAATTTCTCTATGTTACTCCTCTCTGCCCGCACTGTACTAGGTGAGGGGTCATTGGGGCGGGGGATCAAAAACTCCCATTTGACACTTCAACCCCGGAGCGCATTGTACATGGGGCGGTCTCTATTGCTCTCTGTTACTCCTCTCTGCTCGCACTGTACTAGGTGAGGGGTCCCTTGAATAAAAACCCCATTTGGGTAGGAAAATAGCTCTCTGCCTGCACTGTACATTTTGGGATCCCCTCGAAACATTACTCAGCCCGCGGTCCCTTGGTCGCGGCGCTGTGGAGGAATGCGGGGGCGTATCTCTTACTATTGTCCTGGGGGAGCCCTATTGTGCGTATGAGTCAACCTATGTTTTACATTATACTAGCATCTACAAGCACCTACTACACTAATAAGCGATATGTACCTGCTTTGTATTATTTTGTATATTTCACCTACTTTTCTGCCAATATATCGATAATATACATTACATTGTGTTTTTTACTGCCCATATGCTTATGACTGTACACCTATATGCGTATTTCGTAATATGCATTATGCACCGATATTTACACATACTGATACGTTTTATCTACTTTTTATATAAATATACGCAATTTCACCTACTATAAGTAGTTTTCACTAGCCTAATTTTGTGTTAATATCGTTTACTACATATCGATGTACACCCATATCGGAAGAGTGTACACTCGTATCGGGAGAGTGTACCTTTGGCTCGGGAGGGTGTACCTTTGGGGCGCCTGCAGCATACATATCGGGAGGGTCGCCTGCGGCATACATGTCGGGGTACATATCGGGAGGGTGTACATATCGGGGTACATACATAGGTACCGACGACCTGAAGAGACGACGAGGACTGGCCTGGGCCGCATTTTGATCTGTGCGCTCCGTGCTCCAATCTGAGGCCCTGGACGACGGGCTCAAGGCTCGGCTGTTTCAGACAGTCGTCGAGACTGTCCTGTTGTACAACGCCGAGACTTGGACCCTGACGGACGCCTTGGAGAGGCAGCTGGACGCTGCGCATGCGGCAATGCTGCGTGCGGCTTTCGGAGTGCGCAGCGGCCCAGGCAGCGAGACCAATGCCGCGCTCTACACTAGGGCACGCCTGATGCGGCCTTCTGACCTGCTGCGCGGGCGGCGACTTCAACTGGCTGGCCATGTCATCCGGTCGGAGGCCCGCTGTCCTGAGCCGCTACACGACATGCTGCTGCTCAAGCTGCAGGGACCGCGGAGGCGAGGCCAAGGGCGAACGGTGCGATACCCTGACCGACTTCTGAGTGACGCTGGCGCCCCGGACCAAGCAGGGGGATGCGACTTCCTGAAGGCAATGGCCCACAGACGCGCTTTCTGACTGCTCCCCCCTTTCTGGCTACTGCGTGGCCGGCGGGAGCAGTACCTTGTTGTTGTTGTTGTTATATATATCGGGAGGGTCGCCTGCGGCTCGGGAGGGTGTACATATCGGGAGGGTGCGCCTGTGGCATGGGCGCCTAGATGGCGCTTGGCGCGGCGCGCACGCCAGCCAATGAGAGGCGAGGAGGGTTGACACCCACCCACCTCCAAAAGGGACCTTACGGGGTCATTTAGTAGTACGAGCTAAGTAATGTGCTAAGATTTTCATAAAACTAATTATATTGTGCGTATTACCTGCTTAGCCTAGTATTGATACAAGTAGTTAGCAGTGACGCAGTGGGAGGATTTTGATTTGGTGGATTTTCATAAATTGCTCATTGTTAGGCTTTTTCACTCGATGCACAAAAGGATAAAAAATAAATTAATGTTGTTATATTAATTGCATTGCATTTATCTGCATTTGAAGCGGCATTTGCAAGGGCCCCAAATATATTGTGATGGGAAAAGGGCACCAGGGATCAGGTGGGAGCAGACGCGAGGGGAGCAATAGTGAAGCTCATCAGAGATGCGGTGCGGCTCTTCGCTGAATCAATAATAACAGGCGGGCCCAAGGTGGCCGGGGGCAGTGACCCCCCACGAAAATATATTGCAGCATGGTAACAATGTACCACCTCCAAGGTAGGAGTAAATAGCTTGCTAATGCCGCCCCTCTCTCCATCGCTATAAGGCGCACTTTCCCGTGTCCCTTTGCTAGTGCTATATAGTTACAGCCTTGGCGCCCCCTTAGCACTGGATGGCGCCCTTGCAAACATCGCCCCCCCCCCAAAAAAAACCCAAAAATCCTGGGCCCGCCATTAATCAGTAATAGCCTCGAAGTGCATATTTAAACAAATCCGTACCTTCTTTCAGTCGGCAGCTTCTTGAATTCATTCTTGGTGTGCTGCCGGGTGTTTACCGGGAAAATTAAAGCTGATGTGTGCAGCAGTATTAGTTTCTGTGCTGTGGTGTATGGGGGTAGAAAAAGGGAATCGAAGACACGAAGGGGCACTGCTGTCACTACTTATAATTGAATAATGGATCAGTGATAAAAATTGAGTCATTTATTACATATCGTTGGAATTTTAGTGCCTGGTTTGCAGTCATTGAAAGAAATTGTTTTTTTGTTGTGGTTTAAGACTTTTTAAGAATTGACCTGTCAAACTGTTGCCATCAATCAAGAAGTCCCAGTCTCCGCCCATACAAAATGCCACCTCACTCACCGGGAATCCGCCATCATCGCTGCTATTCCTCATCGGAGACGTCGCCGTCAATCAATGGGAGCTGTCTGCAGGCCATCTGCATCCGGTACTCTTCGAGTCTTGTCTGCGAACTTCGAATTGCAGCCGCAGGAAATCCTCGCAAGCCGCTTTTATCCGCTTCTCCTTCAGCAGGCGCCGCGCCTCCTGCTCCTGCTTCTGCTCCCGCTTCTGCTCCTGCTTCTGCTCCTGCTCCTGCTCCTGCTTCTGCTCCTGCTCCTGCTCCTGCTTCTGCTCCTGCTCCTGCACCTGCTCCTGCTTCTGCTCCTGCTCCTGCTCCTGCTCCTGCACCTGCTCCTGCTCCCGCTTCTGCTCCTGCTTCTGCTCCCGCTTCTGCTTCTGCTTCTGCTTCTGCTTCTGCTCCTGCTTCTGCTCCCGCTTCTGCTCCCGCTTCTGCTCCCGCTTCTGCTCCTGCTTCTACTTCTGCTTCTGCTCCCGCTTCTGCTCCTGCTCCTGCACCTGCTCCTGCTTCTGCACCTGCTCCTGCACCTGCTCCTGTACCTGCTTCTACTTCTGCTTCTGCTCCTGCTTCTGCAACTGCTACTTCTGCTCCTGCTTCTGCTTTTGTTCCTGCTTCTGCTCCTGCTTCTGCTCCTGCTTCTACTTCTGCTCCTGCTTCTGCACCTGCTTCTACTTCTGCTCCTGCTTCTGCTCCTGCTTCTCCTCCTGCTTCTACTTCTGCTCCTGCTCCTGTACCTGCTTCTACTTCTGCTTCTGCTCCTGCTTCTGCAACTGCTACTTCTGCTCCTGCTTCTGCTTTTGTTCCTGCTTCTGCTCCTGCTTCTGCTCCTGCTTCTGCTCCTGCTCCTGCTCTTGCTCCTGCACCTGCTCCTGCACCTGCTCCTGTACCTGCTTCTACTTCTGCTTCTGCTCCTGCTTCTGCTCCTGCTTCTACTTCTGCTCCTGCTTCTGCTTCTGCTCCTGCTTCTGCTCCTGCTTCTGCTCCTGCTTCTACTTCTGCTCCTGCTTCTGCTTTTGCTCCTGCTTCTGCTCCTGCTCCTGCTTCTGCTTCTGCACCTGCTCCTGCACCTGCTCCTGTACCTGCTTCTACTTCTGCTTCTGCTCCTGCTTCTGCTCCTGCTTCTACTTCTGCTCCTGCTTCTGCTTTTGTTCCTGCTTCTGCTCCTGCTTCTACTCCTGCTTCTGCTCCTGCTTCTACTTCTGCTCCTGCTTCTGCTTTTGCTCCTGCTTCTGCTCCTGCTTCTGCTCCTGCTTCTACTTCTGCTCCTGCTTCTGCTTCTGCTCCTGCTTCTGCACCTGCTCCTGCTTCTGCTCCTGCTTCTACTTCTGCTTCTGCTTCTGCTTTTGCTTCTGCACCTGCTCCTGCTTCTGCTTCCTGCTCCTGCTTCTTCTGCTCCTGCTCCGCACGGTACCACCTGATCGACTGATCCCCACTCTTAAACCCTTCGCAATGTTTGCAAGTGTTGCGTCATGATACAACAGTAACTTCTATTGTTGTGGCACGGTTGATAGAACTGCAGATTTTTCTAGGACAGTTATTTCCCGTCAGGTATGGAAGCCCAGAAGGAAGCTCAGCGCAAATATTTCACTGAGCGGCTTAAGGGCATTCAGGGAGGGTGACTCCATGGCGCAGCCTCAGCCGCTTGCATCCCTGCAAGCCAGGTTTGATTTCGGGGTCATGCACAGCACAGAAGTGCTGCTGGGGACCCTCTTTGATATGCAACTCTTTTTGTAGCTCCGTGGGCCACCATAGACGAAATAGGTATAGGCAACACTTGTGAAAATAAAATATACGATCATACTGCGAACACAAAAAGTTTGCAGTCAAATGAAAGGGAATTTTTAGCTTTCCAATGACTTTAAGCTTGTTCGATTTTAGGCATGCATTATAAAATCTATAGCCAAAATATCGCTACTTTTTGGTTGCACCTCGTATTTCAGTTTTTCATACCAAAATTTTATACCAAAACAGCCAAAAAACAGTATTTTACGAGCGCAAGTCTATGATTCATCGGCTGCTCATGCGTGAAAACTTGCCGTGAAAGCGCAGCGCAGTCTTCTGTGGCATGCTAGCGAATGCAGACGCTGAGCTGCCTCCTATACTGCCAATCTCAGCCTCACGCCGAGCTTAACGCTTGGAGACTCGTTTTTCCAGAGCTGTGAGTTGAAAATGCATCAACCATGCGACAGCAGCCACAACAGCTCAACTCTGCCTATCGCATCTGAGACTTTGAGCGGCAGTTCGCCACCCAAAACCATCTGAAAATGTACCTCGCAAGCCCTCTGCTGATGCTGCTGTGCGCTTGGCTGCTGAGTTCGGCTTTGTCGGCTGCTACAGGGACAACACAGATGATGCCAGGGACCTCGACGGACTGAACGGCATGTCCTCCATCGGGCCCTACGCGGTGAACACAGTTGAAAATTGTGTGAACAGGGACGACATGACACTGCAGCTGTGCAGCCAGATCTGCGAGCTGGGCAACTTCAAGTACTTCGGCGCGCAGTACAGCAGCGAGTGCTTCTGTGGAAACTCGTACGGCAGCCAGGGCGGTGCTCCAGTGAGCGACTGCAGCATGAACTGCGCTGGCAACGCTGGCCAGATCTGCGGCTCGGGAGACCGAAATTCGGTTTACCAGCAGTTTAACTACCGTCCCAGTGAGCTTTCTTGGCTTTGTTTTGCATTTTTAACAAGGGGGTATTTTTGGAGTATTATATCCGGTGCTTCAAAAGTAATGAGCCCCCCGATTAGAAAACTCCCTTCCGCAGCAGATATAAAAAGCAAACTTATCCATATGGCAGCTGAACATCAACCAAACATGCAGGTCAATTTTCAGCCCTTAAACTCTTAGCAACAGGTATGGCCTTGTTTAGGCGTTTGTGGCCTAACTGTAATCAGGCACAATGATAGATTATTCTGAGGTAAGGCTTCGCCTCGGCCTAGAAACGCATCCTCAGCCATTCTATACGCCATAGAAACAAATTTGGGGGGGGGGTGTTATCCTATACTTGAACCTAAGTGTAGCTCAGCCAGGTGATCCCAAATCTCAAGCAGCTGAGCAAATCTACTTGACTTTCTGATACAAACAGAAAATGAGTCACAATTAGCGCGCTCCAGTAAAAATAAGGGACGATTCCAGACACTGATAGAAGCGGACACTCAGCGAGAGATTGAGGATCCATAGCATATCCATATCCATAGCAATGCTCACTCTAGCTCTGGTGCTTGGCTGAGTTCAGATGCACTGCGTTTTGCTCATTGCAGTCGGCAACAAGTTCGTCACAGCTCCCCGCGTCTACATGAACGCGACCTCATCCGGCGGGCCCTTCTACCGCACCGTGCAGCCAACTAAAAGCCCCATTCAGTGCCTGTCGCTTTGCCGGTCCAGCTGCCAGGCTGTCCTGTTCCACCTGGGCACCTGCTACCTGCTGAAACTGCCGGCTCTGCCGCAGCAGCTGGTCGGCATTCAGGGCGGGAAGTTCTTTGTCCGTGGCTAAGAAGACCTGAGAGTGCATTCGTGCCTTGGTGAAAAATTGAGAGTCGAGTCGAACTCGCAAAATGATGACCCCGAACCGAATTCTGAGTTCTCATTCGCTGTCTCTTCCTAGCTACCCTCTCTTCAACAACATGAGACGTTTGAGAAGCTAAAAAAGTCAGCAGTTTAGCCTTGTTGCCATGTTCCTTAGGACAAAAACCTGAAGAAAAGGATAAAATAATTGGGTCACTGCGCAACCCACACTACAGGTACAATTTGGTCATTTTGTGTTTATTTCATTGCTGTAATAAATAGTCAAAGAGTTCGAGCTGACTACTACAAGTAGAAGCCGGAGTACAAGCGTATATAATAATTGAAAAAGAGTTGCTATTGAAAAGACGAACAAAGGAAAACAGCCGAACCCGAGCGAGACTAGCAACCAGAGCAGAAGAAAATTGTTCGAGCACTGCTGTCTCATCACTCTACCACAAAATAGATGTCATGTGCATAAAAGAAGATAAAAATGAGACAAAAGTTTGTTCCAAATGATAAAATGGTGCACAGAAGTCGGAGAGGTTCGGGTGTCCTGCAATTACAACCAGCCTGATTTGTTCCACGAGAATTGAAAGATGCGCAAAGGAATTCCGAGGGGGTATTTCGCTACGGGGGTATTTTTAAAGGGGAATCAAGGAGGCGGAAAAGAACAAAACGACCATATTGCCCATTGAATTTGCATGTAACGCAGACAAATAGGGAGGAAAATTGGCAACTCCCTACTGACAGTAGGCTAGTAGTAACGCGGGCATTGAACATTGGTTTTTGTCAATCTAAAAAGTGATTATTTGTCATGGACAAAAGAATCGCAGAGTCAGAAGGAAGTCCTTGATTTGGTTCGCGAGCGGCTTATTTGACCAGCCCGTCAATAACACCGGAGATTATTTCCACGCATTTGTTAATCTGCGCCTCGTTGATGACCAGCGGCGGCGCCAGGCGGATGATGTCGCCGTGGGTTGGCTTGGCCAGCAGGCCGGCCTCCGCCAGCTTCAGGCACACCTCCCAGGCATCGAACTCTGAGATTAAGGGGGAGGGAATCCAGGCTTGAGCAGGTGAGATTCGGCCTTTCTGGCTTCGAGTAGTACTAAATACTAAACAAGGGGTCGGGGATACAGAGGGGAGATGAGATGGGAAATGAGAGAGGGAGATAAGAGAGAGGGGTGTTGTTAAAGAGAGCGTAGTGACTAGCTCGTACTGCAAGTTAGTGATTGGGTGTAAGGCAATGAGGAAGTGAGGTGGAGATGAGAAAGGGGAGATCAGAGAGGGGAGACAAGAGACAGATGACAAGGGAGACAAGAGAGGGGAGATGAGAAATGGGAGATAAGAGGGGAGACAAGAGAGGGGAAAAAGAAAGGAAAGATATGAGAGAAGAGATGAGAGGGAGGTGAGAGAGGGGAGATAAGAGAGGGGAGATGAGAGGGAGATGAGAGAGGGGAGATGAGAGAGGGGAGATAAGAGGGAGATGAGAGAGGGGAGATGAGAGAGGGGAAAAAGAGAGGAAAGATATGAGAGGGAGGTGAGAGAGGGGAGATGAGAGAGGGGAGATGAGAGGGAGATGAGAGAGGGAGATGAGAGAGGGGAGATGAGAGAGGGAGATGAGAGAGGGGAGATGAGAGAGGGGAAAAAGAGAGGGGAGATGAGAGAGGGGAGATGAGAGAGGGGAGATGAGAGGGAGATGAGAGAGGGGAGATGAGAGAGGGGAGATAAGAGGGAGATGAGAGAGGGGAGATGAGAGAGGGGAAAAAGAGAGGAAAGATATGAGAGGGGAGATAGGAGAGGGGAGATAAGAGAGGAGAGATGAGAGGGAGGTGAGAGAGGGGAGATGAGAGAGGGGAGATGAGAGGGAGATGAGAGAGGGAGATGAGAGAGGGGAGATGAGAGAGGGAGATGAGAGAGGGGAGATGAGAGAGGGGAAAAAGAGAGGGGAGATGAGAGAGGGGAGATGAGAGAGGGGAGATGAGAGGGGAGATGAGAGAGGGGAGATGAGAGAGGGGAGATGAGAGAGGGGAGATGAGAGTGAGATAAGAGGGCAGATAACAAACGGTGCAAACTGCAAGTGAGCAACAACAGGGAAACTCTGAGAAAAGCTGTCAGAATGCTGTGATCGGAGCAGACAGACTCCAGTCGCGCAATTGATACGATAGTTAGCAGCCAGACAAAGGCGGGGGGTATGGGCTCCGATTCTGAGAATCACGCGCTCCCCGCGTGCTTAGGTGAGGGCGGAGGGTGCGCAGGGGACGCACTCCGAAGCAGGAGTCTATGGAGTCTCAGCACAGGCTGCAGCTTGCAGAGCCCCCTACTCACTCACTGAGCAGCCACCCCTCCTCTCTCAGCCTGTCTGTCTGTCGTAATTGCCTTCTTAGCAATGCAGCACTGGAGGCCAGCTGTCCGGCATGCAGGCAACAGATTTACAAAACAGCAACGCTAAGAAAATTTTCAACCTGTGCGGTCGGTATGAATAAGCAATCAAAAAATTCTAATTAAAATATGCCTCACATTAAAACCCCAAAGCAATTTCCAGAGAGAGCAATTATCCTTCAAATGAGATTGGGATACAATAATCCTAAATCTAAACTTCCCTACTTAACCCTAATCCTAGCCCTAACTTAAACTTCCAAGCGCGAGGGAACAGCCATAAAGATTCCAGACTCTGCCGGGCACCTCACCCTGACTGATCACGATGGCATTCAGCAGGCCCTTGCCGCGCACGGTCTTCACCACCTTGCCGGACAGCCGGGACAGCTCCTTCCTGAGCAGCGTGCCCTGCCGCTCCGCGTTCTCCGCCAGGCCCTCCTCCTCCAGCACCTGCAGTGCCGCCATGCCGACCCGGCAGGCCATGGGGTTGCCGCCGTAGGTGGAGCCGTGCTCGCCGGGCCCGACTGACAGCATCACTTCGTCATCGCCCAGCAGGGCGGACACCGGGTACAGTCCACCGGACAGCGCCTTGCCCAGGCACACCAGATCCGGCCGCACCTGTCCGAGGGGTGGGTTTGAGGATTTATCTAAGATTTTTGGGTATTTTTAATGTAAGTGTTTGACTTTTCGGGAATAATTCCCAAGTGTCCGAGTTTTTTATTTAATTACCGTGTCCGAGCTTTGGGATTTATGACGGTCGAGTGTCCGATTTTTTTTAGATGGCCATGTACGAGTTAGAGATTTATGATTTCCATCGAGTGTCCGAGATTTGAATTAAGAATGTCCAGAGTGTCCGAGTTTGGATTTATAATGTCCACTAAGTGTCCGAGTTTAGGATTTATAATGACCACTGAGTGTCCGAGTTGGCGATTTATAATGACCACCGAGTGTCCGAGTTTGGGATTTATAATGTCCACTAAGTGTCCGAGTTTAGAATTTATAATGTCCACCGAGTGTCCGAGTTTGGGATTTATAATGTCCACCGAGTGTCCGAGTTTGGGATATATAATGTCCACCGAGTGTCCGAGTTTTGAGATTTCAAATCGCCGAGTGCGGTGACTCACCTTCTCGTGGTCGCTGCAGAGCCGCTTGCCAGTGCGCGCGAGGCCGGTCTGCACCTCGTCGCAGATGAGCAGCGCCCGGTGGCGGGTGCACAGCTCACGGGCTCCACGCAGGAAGCCATCCTTGGGCACCACGACGCCGGCCTCACCCTGGATGGGCTCAACCATGAAGGCCGCCACGTTGGGGTCCTGCAGCGCCTTCTCAAGGGCCTGCGGTGTGGGAAGGGAATAATGAGATTTATGCTATGAATTCCCTCACGGATTTTGACTTGGAATTTTCCTTGACAGCTACAAACTGGGGATTTCCATTGACAGCTACAAACTGGGGATTTCCATTGACAGCTACAAACTGGGGATTTCCATTGACAGCTATGCCTTCGAAAAAATCGAATTGGTGGGATTCACCTTATGACCATCGAATTGGGATTCACCTTGACAGCAATCGATTTGGGATTTTCCTTGACAGCTATTGAATTGGGATCCCCCCTGACAACTATCAAGTTGGGATTTCCCTTAGCAACTATAGAATTTGGGATTCTCTTAATAGCTATCGAATTGGGATTCCTCTTAACAACTATCGAATTGGGATTCCTCTAAGCAACTAAAGAATTTGGGATTCCTCTAAGCAACTAAAGAATTTGGGATTCCCATAAAAACTATCGAATTGGGATTCTCCTTGACAACCTTAAATTGGGATTTCCATACATAGTTGTCGATTTGAACCCTTTGACACAAACTAAATGAGGAATTCCCTACATCGCTAACGATACGATCTGGGATTTCCATATAATTTCTACTTACCGAAAATCGCCCAGAGCATTGACTCACTCACCGGTAAATCGTCGTATGGAATGATCTCAAAGCCCGGCATGAAGGGCCCGAAGTTCTTGAAGCTGGAGGGGTCGGTGGAGGCCGAGATGGCGCCGAGGCTGCGGCCCCAGAAGTTGTCGCTGGCGAAGATCACCTTGGCGCGGTTCTCCGGCACGCCCTTCACCGTGTAGGCCCAGCGGCGGGCAAACTTCACGGCGCTGTCGCAGGCCTCCACGCCGGTGTTCATCGGCAGCAGCTTGTCGTAGCCGAACAGCTTCGTGACGAATTCCTCGTATTCGCCCAGCAGCGAGCTGTAGAAGGCCCGGCTGCACAGCGCCAGCACCGAGGCCTGCTCGGTCAGGGCCGCCATGATCTTCGGGTGACAGTGGCCCTGGGGACGGCCGATTGGGGGGAGCGGGTTGAGAGACTGCGCATTGTGGGGGGGGGCAGCCAATCTCAAGGTGGCTGTCTCCAAGGGCTTTAGTTGCGTACTAACCGAAGCCAATTCTGCTTAACTTTTAACACTGACTTTCTCAAATATGTAGCACCATAATTCCACAATCAGCACTGAGGCAATTCTGCTCCATTGGCTTTGGCTTATGGAGCAGAAAGCCAATTCTGCTTAACTTTTAACACTGACTTTCTCAAATATGTAGCACCATAATTCCACAATCAGCACTGAGGCAATTCTGCTCCATTGGCTTTGGCTTATGGAGCAGAAAGCCAATTCTGCTTAACTTTTAACACTGACTTTCTCAAATATGTAGCACCATAATTCCACAATCAGCACTGAGGCAATTCTGCCCACGGAGTCGTACACACGCTCACACAGTGTGTACAGCGGCTCTGAATCTACACGTACACGTACATGTAGCATGTACACTCGTGTGCCTTGGGAGGTTGGCCCTCATGACTGTGAATCGCAAGACAACTTCAGGACAATGTTTCATGCACAATCCCCACATTAATTTGACGTTTAGCCGAATCGAACCAGGGGACTTTCAGGTGCAAGAGCCAGGCGCTGGCAGTCTCAATTAATCGCAGCCACTCACCTGGTTGACAGCGCTGTAGGCGGACAAGAAGTCGAAGTACTGGTTGCCGTCCACATCGTACACGAAGACGCCTTTGCCGCGGCACAGCGCCACAGGCAGCGGGTGGTAATTGTGCGCCCCGAAGCGGCTCTCCCGGTCGTAGACAGCCTGCGACTTGGCCGTCTGCTTGCGCGGCCCGTCTTTCCAGTCCAGACCGCCCGAGGCCAGGGACCGCGAGAATCCTTGGCGGGCGAGGCCAAGGCTGCACTTGGATAGGCGGGAGAGCATGGCTGCTGGATCGCTGATTGCATGCACGCAGTCAATTGAAGATCTGCTTGTAACAGATGGAGAAACTTTGTATTGACCAACTGGCCATCTGGCACAGTTCAAAAAATTCAAGATCAGGTTTCTGCGTCAGGATGCCAAATTTAATTTTGGCATCCTGAGTTTGGACCCCAGATTCTAAAAAAGCACCCTGTTATCAAGCTGGATACCATTAAACTCAAGCTTGAGTTATTTTTGCGATCAATTTATAATCCTTTGAATTCTTGGGATTCCAAAACTTTCATTAATTGTCAAATTGAAACAATTATTAAACATTGAGTCTGCAGACTTCCGCAACTTTTGTGTGTCATGGAACTTAGCAATGCAAAGAGCAATGCAATGCAATTAGCAATGCAAATAGTCATACATAATTAGTACTACATGAGCAACACCCAGCTAAGCCAACTGAACTGGCGAGGTGAAAAGCCTCTGGCTAAAAGTATGTTGAAAGGCAGAAAGGTACAAAGGCAATGAGGAAAAGAAAAAAGAAGTCAACTGGATTTGTGGACCAACATAAGTCTAAACCAGAGCCAACAAAGTTACATTCTTCATTAAAACTAACTTGCATAGGAAGTGTAAATTAAGAAGATATTTATATATGGGTAGGGTAAAGATGTTGGTATTTTTATTGATTTTTTACTAATGCTAGCTGATATCCTAGTTTCAATTTGGTAACTTAGCTTTGGACTTAATAAGAGTCTAAATAGCATATTGGGATTCAGATGCTTTAAAAACCCAGTCTCTGAGGCTCAAGTGTCTATAGCAAAGGGAAGACCAGCTTTGATTAATGCAATCTAACCTTTGGACTTAGTAGCTGGCCTAGTTATCAAAATAAAATAAAATTTAAATTTATAGAGTTAGCATAATAATTCCTACAATCTATCTATCTAAACTTCATTTATACAATGTCTAGATCTTTATTGTATGGTAAAAAGACAGTTTGGCATATATTTATCTCTACTTATAAAAATGAAAATACTATACAGTTGTGTTTGGCTATTTTTTATTCTGGTATATACGCTCGTAGTTGATATTGACATAGTCTTTAACAAGCGTTAGCTTTCCCCAATTAAGTGTAGATAATTTCAATGACAAATGATTTTATTGATATGTTTTGGAGACAAAGATTTATTTTGGTAATAATTTTTAACTTGTTTCTATGTCTATAACAAATGCTTTGACTATAAATAGAAGACTTGATAAATAGTAGGTTTAGTAATAGTATACTTTTTAGTAATACTTGTACCCATTTACTGGAGGGAAAATCCATAAGAAATTATTTCTATAGGACTATCTAGAATAATATATACAATTCATGTTTTTATTTTATTAATCAAAGCATCAATGACAATATAAGGACCACTGTTAGTAGAAAGACTCGGCACTCACAAACCATGGAAAAAGTTTTGAAGGCTAATTTTCAAATTTGGATACTATCTTTTCAGATAAAAATATTAAGATGATTTTTAAACCATATTAGTAGCTGAATATTTTAAGAAAATTGACTGACCTTTCCACCTATTTTAGTAATGCTTGCCACTTCTAATGAAGATTTTGGTGCTTAACTTGGATACAGTAGTGATATGGCTAATGCTACTGCTATTTTGTATGAGTTTGTATGATTTTTATGTCAAAATAATTGACTTCAATTAACTAGTATTTGCAATCAACATATAGTTTTTATTTTTGTAAAGATCATTAAAAAGGCTATGATTTTTTAGCAACATAAACCAATTACCAAATATTTTGGTGACTCACAAAAGGCAATGTTCCAGCAAAATATTGTAATTTTGCTGAATTACAATTTAGGCAAATTTACAAAAGCTAGTTAAACTTAAAGAAATATTAAAGAAATGCATAAAAATATTAACAAATAAGAAAAAATAAGACATAAAATAACAAATACATAACAAGCTTTTACGTTTAATAAAAAAAATTCTAAAAGTAACAAAGAAGTAAATTTAATAAACCCTTTGAGGTGGGGG
Organism: Macrostomum lignano; assembly: GCA_002269645.1. Classification (NCBI taxonomy): domain Eukaryota; kingdom Metazoa; phylum Platyhelminthes; family Macrostomidae; genus Macrostomum; species Macrostomum lignano. Next base: position 87,140 of record NIVC01002409.1, read on the forward strand.
GAGAAAAGAAAAATTTTGTGGTGATCTTAGGAGCTTGGAGCGGGTTTTCTTTCAACTTTAAACTGCCACCTTCGTGATCTTCGGCACTTGTAAAGTCGGAAAAATTTGCAGAAAATTCGGACGCTTTTCTCCTGTTTTACTCCGACTGCTGGGTTCCTCAGGTCCGGGGGAGGGTAGTCGTAATTGTAGCAGAGCGGTCGTTAGAGCGGCACGGTCGTTCAGATGGTAGACACCGTAGATTTTGACACCGTAGAATTTACGCGTTGAATGTGCTGATCGGCTTACTTTCGGTAGGGTAGAGCTGCCACCACCGTAATTTACGTATTACGGAACGTTGAAGTCTCAGACTTTCTTTGAGTTGAGGACTTGTTGTTTTACGCCCCACGGGCAAATAACTTAATATAGACTAACGAGGCTTCAGTTAATTAATAGGAAAATTAATAGCCGACTGTTTACGGTTTTATTAAGTAGACAAACGATAGTAATTAAGTGTTGATGCGACAGAGAGCTAGGTACGATCGATGAAGTGGATCCAGCGTGCCGGGGTGCTAAACTACTTAGGATTCTTAAGCTTTATTAATGGACTACAGCTAGTTAAAGGTTAAACACAAAGGATGAGAGGAAAAACAGTAAAAGAAAAGTTAAAAAGGTTAAAAAGTTAGAGAAAGTTAGAGAAGTTAGTGAAGCTAGAGAAGTTAGTGAAGCTGCAATTTCGCTTTGATTAAAAATACACGGAGAAGTTAGGACACAAGTTGGGGTGAACAAGGCCAATGCTGGGATCAGTTACGGGATCCAGCGGTGGTGCATCAATTGGAAAAAACAAAATATTAAACCGAAAATAAGCAAAGTAAAATAGGCACGGGGGTGGGGCAGCAAAAGGGGCCACAGACGGGAAAGGGACAAACCACACAAGGGCGCAACCGCCGGACCAACCAAAGGGGCAAACCCAGGAACGATAGATGGCGGGACACGTCATTTCACACCTCATGGTGGACCAAATGGGCCTAACCCGGGACAAGCAAAAAAAACACCGGTGGTAGCCCACCTACCACACCTTTAAGCCTTAATCATTGGGTCTAGGTCTTGCTATGTTCTCTAGGTGGTAGAAATGGTATTGCCATTAGTTTATGACAAAGCAGGTTAGTCTTGTTATCATTTTCTATCTCCTTTGCAATTTTTCCTAGAAAATTGGCCTTGGCTTCAAAAAATTATACAATCTTAACAAGGACAACTTATTTTAGCTCTATTGATATTTGTAAATTGGCATAAATTTAGTTATGATTTTAACAAAGTAGTCTTAATTGCTACTGGGTAGTATACAATTCTTATTGTTAGTTTAAAAATAAATAAAATATATAGCACTGTCCTTTCAAAATGAAAAAGCCTTTGAAAATGAATTTGCCAAAACATTATAATTTTGCAAAAATGTCACATATCCTTATGAAATCAGGATATGAGTTATGATATGATGTATGAGTCACTAAAACTTCTTCATAAAAACAATTGTAACTCATACATACATGCGCAACCTCCAAAATTCGGTCGGCCGTGCGACTTAGTTTAACAAAAATGCGACGTAGTTTTTAGCCAAAAATGCGATTTACATGTAAAAAAATCCTAAAGCAAAATTAACGCAACTTCAACTTGTCTTATTAACCCAAAATGCCTCGTCAGCTACTTAGTACTACTTCTTGGGTGTTTTTTGGGTGGGCATTTTTGCGACTTCCTTGGTTGGCCGCCAAATCGGTCGGCCAGATCGGCCGACTCGGCCGACTGTTGCGCATGTATGAACTCATACTATTAAAACTTGACCTAGTAGAAACAATCAAAGTATAATCATAATCACAAAGCTATAGACAGTCATAGTCATCGTCATGCATTTATGCATTATACAACAAAAGATGTAGCCATACCATACGTCCATAGCTATATAGGCCTACAATGACAAAAAATAAAATAATATACTAATCAATGCATGCAGATAAAGAGTGAAGTAAGCAGTATAGTACATAGCATTATATTATATACTCTTATAGTCGATTACGATTAAAATTACAGCTGCCAGTTGTCTTTAATTTGTGTAGTTGTAGTATAATATATATAAGAAACTGTTCCGGACTCTGGTCACGTGTTTTATTACCTACATGCGTCCAAGACACTCCCATGTGTCCTTCACTTATATAAGGCCAAACTTTCAATAGGGGTTATCTCAATGTCTTACTCTTATCAAAACCAAAGTACGTACGTAAAGTTATTGGCACTAGCACTGGCACATAATTTTCCACGTATCGTGGAAAAAATATAGAGTTAAAAAAGTCCTTACCAATTCTAAAAAGTAACAGTTAATTTCAAATTTAATAAATTATACTTTCAAAAATAAATAAACATACAAAATTTTTATTAAATAATAAAAACGGTTTTTTATTTTTTGTAGCCGTTGAGCTATACTTTATTTGTTATATTTTCTTATCCTGTTTTTAAACGGGTTTTAAACATTAAAAAGAGTCCTGGTTTAAACATTAAACGATAAATTTCCATTATCGTGGCTTGTATGTATTTTTAAACGAAGAATTGCATTTTTTTCGTGAGAAACCTTGGTTTGAAATTATTAATTTGTCGTTATGTGCAATGACTTTTTGGTTTAGAAAATTTTCTAAAACTAATTATTTTTAGTTTATCAGTTTTAGTAAACCGAGTATTTTAGTACATACTAATATACTGTAATACTAATACATAGCTATGCTATACACTTACTCAGAACTGTCTACTTGGCTCCTATTCAAGAGTTTCGAATTAGAAATGCAGCATTTGACAATTAAGGTTTTTAATTTTGAAAATACATTTTGTAGCAATATTTCTCATAGCATATTTAACAACCAAAAGATTAAATTTATTGTGTTGTGCCAGTTTAATTTTACTTTTATATTTGATTTTGTACTTTTATTTTTCATTTTTTTGCCGCAATAATATTATTGTTATAACTGTTTATATGGACTTATAAAAATCATTCTTAGACCTAGAACTTTTTAATAGTTTTTTGGGCTCAAAAAGTTATTGAAATGCAATCAAAACAGATTTTTTTGTTCAATTAATTAGTGTTATAAGTATTGGGATAATGCTTGTACTGACAATATTTTGCACTATTAAAAGATCTAATCCTTTGATTTAATGTTATGAAACTTTAGTGTCATATAAATTAAGTGAAAAGTGACAATTGCTGTTTTGGCATATTTTAGTAGTGATTTTTAATTCCTGCATGAGGCATAGCCATGATATGGCAGGGGATGTTAGTCTAGCCCTGGCCCCCAGAATCAGTACTTGGCCTCAATGGCTGCCACAAGCATTGCTGCTGATGTTGCTGCTGTTGCCATGGCCAGCTTCAACAGTCAGTCCCCAGATCAGTGGCATCCTGGTGGCACCATCAGCAAATGGTGTTTCACCCAGCGGCTGGAAGAAGACCAACGATGGTGCTTATCAGGAGCTGCCATTCAACAAAGTGTTCACTTTCCACCTGTTTGGTCGCAACCTCAGCCAGGTGCTGAAGCTGGGGTTCAGCTACATGCACAGGAATGACAGCGATTGCCAGGACACCAAGCTGTCCCAGTCCTTCGATGTCGAGCTTGTTGACGACAGTCGAGCCCTTGCGGAGGCGTCAGTGACGCAGACCTCAACCGTAGATGAGGTGGTTTACATCTGCGCCAAGCTGCGCGGCGCTGACGGCGCTCAGCACCGCTGGATGTTCTTTGGCAGCCATCTGCGGGTGTACATCTCCCGGGAGGTGTTCCCGATGTACGCCACGGTGCTGTTTATCTGCGGCCTGTTCACGCTTTCCGGCCTGTTCTCCGGCCTCAACCTCGGCCTCATGGCGCTGGACATCAACGAGCTGCGCATCATCTGCCGGGCGGGCAGCAGCGCGGAGAAGTCCTACGCCAAGAAGATCATCCCAGTGAGGAAGCGGGGCAACTTCCTGCTGTGCAGCCTGCTGCTGGGCAACGTTCTGGTCAACACCACCCTGTCGCTGCTCATGGACTCCATCACTGGCGACGGCATCTACGCTGTGATCTCCGCCACTATTGGCATCGTCATCCTGGGCGAGATCATCCCTCAGGCTCTGTGCTCCCGCCACGGCCTGGCCATCGGCGCCTACACCATGCCGATCACCATCTTATTCATGGCGCTCACCTCCCCGATTAGCTTCCCGCTGTCGTTTGTGCTGGACAAGGTGCTCGGAGAGGACTTCGGCCAGGTGTACGACCGCAACAAGCTGAAGGAGTTCATCGCTGCCCAGGGCCTGGAGAAGACCGAGGCCAACATCATCCTGGGCGCGCTGTCCCTGCAGAATAAAACCATCTCTGAGGTCATGCGGAACCTCGGCGAGGTGTACATGCTGCCCGCCGAGACCGTTATCGACTCCTTCACCATTGACCAGATCCGGGACACCGGCTTCACCAGGATCCCCATCTATGACAAGGAGCGCAGCAACATCATCAACATATTGAACTTCAAGGACCTGACCATCGTTAACAGGGACACCCCCATGCGGGCGGACCTCATCTGCGAGTACTTCAACCGCCAGGTACAGGTGGTGTACGACACGGACACGCTGGACAACGCGCTAAAACTGTTCCTTAGCAACCGAATCCACCTGGCTATTGTGAAGCATCACGTGGGCGAGGAAGAGGGCAACGATAAGGACCCGTACGAGGTCACGGTGGGCCTGGTGACGCTGGAGGACATTCTGGAGGAGATCATCCAGGAGGAGATCGAGGACGAGACCGACATTCCGGGTAATTTTCCTAGCTGAGATTTCAGGATAGAATCTGAAACTTCAGAGACTTCAGGATAGAAACCTGAGACTTCAGGATAGAACTGAGGCTTCAGGATAGAATCTGAGACTTCAGGATAGAATCATAGAACTGAGGCTTCAGGATAGAATCTGAAACTCCAGAGACTTCAGGATAGAATCCAAACTTCAGGATAGAACCTGAAACTTCAGGATAGAATCTGAGACTTCAGGATAGAATCTGAAACTTCAGGATAGAACCTGAAACTTCAGGATAGAATCTAAGACCTCAGGATAGAATCTAAGACTTCAGGATTGAACCTGAGACTTTAGGATAGAATCTGAGACTTCAGAATAGAACCTGAGACTTCAGGATAGAATCTGAGACTTCAGGATAGAATCTGAAACTTCTGGTGGCACAGAAGAAGAGTAACAAAATGAAGACTTGCTGCTTTTGCGCACCCAGTTTCTGGCGGACCTGACCTCTAGTGCGCGATAAGAACAGGGTGAAGAGAAAGAGGGCTCGCGCCGCTGCTCATTCACGTCAGGAGCGGGGCTCAGCGATTGGGAGATAAGATTACGCAGCCTTGCCTGTTTCAGTCAGGGGCTCATGAGCCAGCCATTTGAATTAAATTAAGTCAGTAATCGGAGCATATATTCTGAATGAAGAGCTCTGCATGCGGGTATCAGCTGTGCGCTGGATCTGTCCGTGGAGCCTATGCGGGGCTGTCAAAATCAGGTGACAGTTAGAAGCCCCCTAGCAAAGATAGTCGGGGCAATCTTCACTGTTTCAGTTGGGCCAGCCGCCCAACTCTTAGAAACTCTTAGGATTCTTAGAAAGACCGCACAACATCAACGGCTTGAGTGGATAGAAAATTTTGTCTCTTAGAAACTTTTTGAGGGCTGGGCCGGCTGGCATTACACAAGAAACAATGAACTACTTATATTTTATTGCGGAAGTTAAATTCATAAAAAGTGATGCAAAAAAACTATTGAAGCAATAAAACACTCAAGGTAAATTTAAATATGAGCACTTTGAGTTTTTTTTTATTGGAATCTGCTCCGGTCAAACAATGGGTCTATGAGAATTTCCCGCAGGTTGTTTTCCTGCCGAGGTTTTCCCGCGGGGGTTTTCCAGTCGGAATTGAAATCTAGTCTATTCTATTCTAGTCTAATCTAATCTAATCTAGTCCAATTTAGTTCTAATCTAGTCTAATCTAATCTAGTCTAGTCTAATCTAATCGAATCTAGTCTAGTCTAATCTAATCTAGTCTAGTCTAATCTAATCTAGTCTACTCAAATCTAATCTAATCTAGTCTAGTCTAATCTAGTCTAGTCTAATCTAATATAGTCTAGTCTAGTTTAATATAATCTAGTCTAGTCTAATCTAATCTAGTATAGTCTAATCTAGTCTAGTCTAGTCTAGTCTAGTCTAGTCTAGTCTAGTCTTGTCTAATCTAATCTAATCTAGTAATCTAATCTAGATTATAGTCCAATATAATTAAGTCTAGTCTAGTCTAATCTAATCTAGTCTAGTCTAGTCTAGTCTAGTCTAGTCTTGTCTAACTAATCTAATCTAGTAATCTAATCTAGATTATAGTCCAATATAATTTAGTCTAGTCTAGTCTAATCTAATCTAGTCTAGTCTTGTCTAGTTAATCTAGTCTAGTCTAGTCTTGTCTAGTTAATCTAGTCTAGTCTAGTCTTGTCTAGTTAATCTAGTCTAGTCTAGTCTTGTCTAGTCTATAGACTGGATTTCACTTGAAATTTAGTCTCGAAAACCCCTGCATGAAAAGCTTGCTACGGGAATTCTCGTGCTCCCAAAACAATGTCGTTGTTGCGGGACCAAAAATTGTAAATAATAAAAAATCTCATGTGTTTCTTTTTTGTGTAGTCGGCCCTCGAAGATTTCCTAGAAACGAAGGACTTAAGTAGTCCCAGAATTACAGCTCTTTTTGCTATTAAAAACAGTCACTTGTTGACCCTTCTTCGAGGAACGAAACTTTCCCACACTTTAGCTTCAAATGGGATTTTTAACCATTTCGAATGGGAAGTTAATCCGCGTCTGTTGACACTCCAGCTGAACTCCTCCTCATTGCAGAGGTGCCGCAGGTGAACAAGGCGCTTCAGGGCAGGCGGAAGTTTTGGAAGGACGTCAGCCTGAGCGGCACCTCGGCTTCACAGATTCCTGGCCAGCTGCGCTTGGCGGCCGCACAGAATCTGGCAATGCGTAAGGCGTGGCACTGACCCACAATGCCCTGATCCTCAGTTGCTTGGCCATCGCCCTCCCAGATCCTCAGTTGCTGGGCCATCGCCCTCCCAGATCCTCAGTTGCTGGGCCATCGCCCTCCCAGATCCTCAGTTGCTGGGCCATCGCCCTCCCAGATCCTCAGTTGCTGGGCCGCCGCCTCTTCTCCCAGACCAGTTGTCCCGTTTGCAGGTAAAGTTTGCAATGTAAAAGCACCACCCCTCTTATCAAATCGCCATCCCCACTGCAGAGTACAGCGAGCTGTTTGGCCGGAACGCAATTTTGGAGCCCGTCCTGGATCGAATGTTTGAGGAGAAAATCCTCGTGCGTCACATGTTTGTGTAAGCCGGCCTGCTCTGTTCGAGCTGAATCTGAAATCTGAGCTGGTGGTTGAAAATAATGGGGAACGGAAATATGCGCTGCTTTTGCTGCCCCCCTCTCCTGTTTAACCCTTCGATCGGCTCTGCTGAGCTCTCTGCTGCATCTTCTTGCAATCGGAGCCTGTATCAGTGAAGCAGGTCTTCGCTGCCAGCTTTTCCTTGTTAACTTTGTCTTTAATTTAATAAAGCCGAGTTCAAATAAATATTCTTTGATGTCCACCGCCACGTTTTTAAGCTAAGCGGGTCCTTTGATGTCTACCGCCACGCCTTTAAGTTAAGCGGGTCCATTGATGTCTACCGCCACGTTTTTAAGCTAAGCCATTCCTTTGATGTCTACCGCCACGTTTTTAAGCTAAGCCATTCCTTTGATGTCTACCGCCACGTTTTTAAGCTAAGCGATTCCTTTGATGTCTACCGCCACGTTTTTAAGCTAAGCGGGTTCTTTGATGTCTACCGCCACGTTTTTAAGCTAAGCGGGTAATTTTATGTCTACCACCACGTTTTTAAGCTAAGCGGGTTCTTTGATGTCTACCGCCACGTTTTTAAGCTAAGCGGGTCCTTTAATTTTCGACGAAATTTTCGAAATTACGCAGGTCTTTTGAAGCCCAAAAATGAGTTTCATACCCGATAAATTTCAGCTACGGAGACGAGGACCGGAACGCTCTGTACCGCAGGAACGAGCCCGCCGACTACGGCTGCTTCCTGTTGGAAGGTCGCGCCGTGCTGGGCATCGGGGTGGAGAACCTGGAGTTCGAGGCCACCATCTTTACCCTACTCGGCAGCAAAGCTCTCAGCGGTGAGTCTATCTGCTTGATACAATTATATCTACCCCTCCGCACCCAGTGTACATCTACCCCTCTGCACTCAGTGTACACCTACCTCCACCCCTCCACCCAGTGTACATCTACGCCTCTGCACCCAGTGTACACCTACCTCCACCCAATGTACATCGAACCCTCTCCACCCAGTGTACATCTACCCCTCTGTACCCAGTGTACATCTACCCCTCTGCACTCAGTGTACACCTACCTCCACCCAGTGTACATCTACGCCTCTGCACCCAGTGTACACCTACCTCCACCCAGTGTACATCGAACCCTCTCCACCCAGTGTACATCTACCCCTCTGTACCCAGTGTACATCTATCCCTCTGCACCCAGTGTACACCTACCTCCACCCAGTGTACATCGAACCCTCTCCACCCAGTGTACACCTACCCCTCTCCACCCAGTGTACATCTATTCTCTTCACCCAGTGTACATCTACCCTTCTGCACCCAATATACACCTACCTCCACCCATTGTACATCTACCCCTCTACACCCAGTGCAAACCTACTTATCTACATTTTCTCCCTAGCCGGTAAATTGTCCTTTGCCATTATTTATCCTGCTGCATCAACTAAGCCCTGTTCAGTGGCTTCCCGCAGCTTAGCAATCGATGGCGGCTCATATGCACTGTTGATCCATAATTAGCCTGATCTCCAACCCGCTCGGGTGTGCCGTTCTCCTATTTCATGCATCTGACCTGTCTCTGGCTGTTTAACTATGTGTTATATCGGATTCACTATTTGCAACTGTGTTTTGCCCTTCCCGATCCGTCAGTGAGCCACTGCTGGACCCTTCCCGATCCGTCAGTGAGCCACTGCTGGACCCTTCCCGATCCGTCAGTGAGCCACTGCTGGACCCTTCCCGATCCGTCAGTGAGCCACTGCTGGACCCTTCCCGATCCCTCAGTGAGCCACTGCCACCCTTCCCGATCCCTCAGTGAGCCACTGCTGGACCCTTCCCGATCCGTCAGTGAGCCACTGCTGGACCCTTCCCGATCCGTCAGTGAGCCAATGCCACCCTTCCCAATCCCTCAGTGAGCCACTGCTGGACCCTTCCCGATCCCTCAGTGAGCCACTGCCACCCTTCCCGATCCCTCAGTGAGCCACTGCTGGACCCTTCCCGATCCCTCAGTGAGCCACTGCTGGACCCTTCCCGATCCGTCAGTGAGCCACTGCCACCCTTCCCGATCCCTCAGTGAGCCACTGCTGGACCCTTCCCGATCCCTCAGTGAGCCACTGCCACCCTTCCCGATCCCTCAGTGAGCCACTGCTGGACCCTTCCCGATCCGTCAGTGAGCCACTGCTGGACCCTTTCCGATCCGTCAGTGAGCCAATGCCACCCTTCCCAATCCCTCAGTGAGCCACTGCTGGACCCTTCCCGATCCCTCAGTGAGCCACTGCCACCCTTCCCGATCCCTCAGTGAGCCACTGCTGGACCCTTCCCGATCCCTCAGTGAGCCACTGCCACCCTTCCCGATCCCTCAGTGAGCCAATGCCACCCTTCCCAATCCCTCAGTGAGCCACTGCTGGACCCTTCCCGATCCCTCAGTGAGCCACTGCCACCCTTCCCGATCCCTCAGTGAGCCACTGCTGGACCCTTCCCGATCCGTCAGTGAGCCACTGCTGGACCCTTCCCGATCCCTCAGTGAGCCAATGCCACCCTTCCCAATCCCTCAGTGAGCCACTGCTGGACCCTTCCCGATCCCTCAGTGAGCCACTGCCACCCTTCCCGATCCCTCAGTGAGCCACTGCTGGACCCTTCCCGATCCGTCAGTGAGCCACTGCTGGACCCTTCCCGATCCCTCAGTGAGCCAATGCCACCCTTCCCAATCCCTCAGTGAGCCACTGCTGGACCCTTCCCGATCCGTCAGTGAGCCACTGCCACCCTTCCCGATCCCTCAGTGAGCCACTGCTGGACCCTTCCCGATCCCTCAGTGAGCCACTGCCACCCTTCCCGATCCCTCAGTGAGCCACTGCTGGACCCTTCCCGATCCCTCAGTGAGCCACTGCCACCCTTCCCAATCCCTCAGTGAGCCACTGCTGGACCCTTCCCGATCCCTCAGTGAGCCACTGCTGGACCCTTCCCGATCCCTCAGTGAGCCAATGCCACCCTTCCCAATCCCTCAGTGAGCCACTGCTGGACCCTTCCCGATCCCTCAGTGAGCCACTGCCACCCTTCCCGATCCCTCGGTTCTTGGTAGCTCTCTGCCAGTGCACCGCTATCTCAAAAGTACACGCTGATCTCTCTCTCCCTCAATTCAAGTACAGCCAGGCCAGCAGCCTCATCCCAATAATTATATCTGACCTGCTGCCGCTTCAGTTCTGCTTCTAATCTGTTTCTTTCTTCTGGGGAGCCGCCGTTCGCCTGGCCTACCAGCCAGAATGCGTTCTGCATTGGATATCTGCCCCCCGCCAGGGACTCTGCGCCCCCTGAGGTCGTATTTCCTCCCACAGAGGCCCGTCGCTGCTCTTGCCTTGCTGCAGTGTGTTTTACACGGCACACAGCCCCCCCCCCAGACTGCCGCTGGGGCCAAGGGGAAGTTGCTGGCTGGTCGGCCGGCCTCCCCTGTCCCTCTGTGCGATCGATGCAGCCCGTGCGAGACTCCGCTGAGACCCTCGCACTATTGGCGAGTTCAGCGCGGCCTTCCGCTGCGGCAGTCGCAGAATAGCAAGCCCTAATTATATACAGGTTGATGTGGCAGAAAATTCTTAGCATTAGTGTTGGGCCTGCCACACTTTGCTCTACAAGCCAAGCACGTTATTTTGCTGTCCTGGTAGAAAGATGGGAGGGCAGGGAGACTGCTGCACTCTGCAGGCTTAGGAGAGCTGTGTGTGCTCACCTGTTTTCAACTAAGTCTGTCCCGGCCCCGGAGTCTGCACGTACTGTTGAGGAAGTTGGGATGAAGTTGGGATGAAGTGCAGTTTGAGCTCAGGCCGCTCAGGTTGAGCTGCGGTGTGGGCTGCAGTCTCCTTTCAATTTTACTGACTGATGGTTGGGAGGCCGGAAATGCACAGCTGCGATTAGAATAATTTGTTGCAACTGTTCTTCTACCTGATTACACACTGAGGTCTACCTGATTACACAATGCGTTCTACCTGATTACACACTGAGTTCTACCTGATTACACAATGCGTTCTTCCTGCTTACACACTGAGGTCTACCTGCTTACACACTGAGGTCTACCTGATTACACACTGAGGTCTACCTGATTACACACTGAGTTCTACCTGATTACACACTGAGGTCTACCTGATTACACACTGAGTTCTACCTGCTTACACACTGAGGTCTACCTGATTACACAATGCGTTCTACCTGATTACACAATGCGTTCTACCTGATTACATACTGAGTTCTACCTGCTTACATACTGAATTTGAGCGAGTTCTCGTCTAATAGGTTTTCATGGCGAGATTCACTGACTCATCGATCTGCGCGCAGCTTTCTCTTCTTCATGCTATCGACCTTCGGTTTCTATGCAGTACACTTAGTAGCAGAGCCGAGCGCTTATGTGGCGAATGCCGGGCTTTCCTACACTGGGTTCTGCATTGAGAGACAGAGAAATGAAATATCGACCTTGTCCGCTTCTATTATCTGTCGGTAATGACGCTGCACTCTGGGAGCTAGTGCTGTGAAAATGAGCACACACAGAGGCACACTTTCACCCCGCCTGCTCAAGCCCGGTCTGTCTGGGTTGGTCAGCCAGCAACTGGATTAAGAAGTGCAAGCACGCCTCAGTAAGACTTGCGAAATTCTGGGTCGTATTGAAACGGGCGGGAGGAAGGAAAAGAGGGAGGGAGATGAGGGAGATGAGGGAGATAAGTGAGATGAGGGAGATGAGGGAGATGAGAGAGATGGGGGAGAGAGAGATAAGTGAGATGAGAGAGATAAGTGAGATGAGAGAGATAAGTGAGATGAGAGAGATAAGTGAGATGGGGGAGATGAGAGAGATGAGGGAGATGAGGGAGATGAGGGAGGTGAGGGAGATGAGAGAGATTAGGGAGATGAGGGAGATGAGAGAGAAGAGGGAGATTAGGGCGATAAAGGAGATGAGGGAGATGAGAGAGATGAGGGAGGTGAGGGAGATGAGGGAGATAAGAGAGATGAGGGAGATGAGAGAGAAGAGGAAGATTAGGGCGATGAGGGAGATGAGAGAGATGAGGGAGATGATGGAGATGAGTGAGATGAGAGAGATAAGGGAGATGAGGGAGATGAGGGAGATAAGAGAGATAAGGGAGATGAGGGAGATAAGAGAGATAAGAGAGATAAGAGAGATAAGAGAGATGAGGGAGATGAGAGAGAAGAGGGAGATAAGGGCGATGAGGGAGATGAGAGAGATTAGGGGATTAGGGCGATGAGGGAGATGAAAAAGATGAGGGAGATGAAGGAAATAAGAGAGATGAGGGAAGGGAGGTAAAACACTATATTCTGTGGCTCATGGACTACTAGGTGGATTGGAAACTGACCGGCCAAGCCGCAAGAGGTGCACAGAAAAAGAGAAGAATTGAGAAAATGCCAGATAAAAGCAGAGAAGCTGCAATGCATTTTCGGCTCTACCTGGCTTCCATGTAACTTTTAGTTAGCTCGTGTTTGCACGGGCAAGTTAAAGCGACAGTCGCAGAGGCAAGCTGACCCTGAGCTCGCGCACTCGTTTCTCACCGTCAGGCGCTGCATCATCACCCAGCTGCTTTGCCAATAAAATGCGTTATCGTACCAGCGAGTTTCCAATCCAGACACCTAATGCTAGATTGCCATGCTTTCTCCCCAGGGGGAGGGTAGTCAAGGAGGCCGCGGCTCCGCCTCTGTACTGTTGGCAGTGGGAAAGCCCAATTGAGATTTTGAGACAGCACCATCCAATTGATTAATCTGTGATGAAGGATCGCCTTGGCTGGTCTGGCGGAAGCTTTAGTTGAATCTTTTTCGGTTTTTTATTCACTTGGCTGCAGGAGGGGCCGCCCGCCTCTGCACGCCTCGCTGCTAATTGGGCCTGCGCTAGTTTTTGGAGGCCGGGCTAACCCGTGTAATTACCTGCAGTCTCTCTTCTCCCTCACTTCAGAGATTTTCGCACAAAAGCTTGCTTTATTGACAGGCACCGTTCACGATCGCCAAAAATATATGCGCTGACTTGTCCTTTATTAATATTTCACATCTCTGTCACTTATTCCTGGTTCAATATTTAAATGTATAGGCAACCAACGAAATTGACGATTAATCTGAAATACGCTTTCAGGCTACTTATTGGATTGTCAGTAGTCGATATGGGATTTTTCGACTGTGTTATTAAAGTATTGTAAAAGTACAAACAGATTTTGTCACGATATGTATCGAAAGCTATTCTTTGGCCAATAGGTATGGACAATTATTTTTTGCCGATATGTATCGACAACTACTCTTTGCCGATATGTATCGACAACTACTCTTTGCCGATATGTATCGACAACTACTCTTTGCCGATATGTATCGACAACTACTCTTTGCCGATATGTATCGACAACTACTCTTTGCCGATATGTATCGACAACTACTCTTTGCCGATATGTATCGACAACTACTCCTTGCCGATATGCATCGAAATCTATTCTTTGCCGATATGTATCGAACATCTATTCTTTGCCGATATGTATCGACAACTACTCTTGGCCGATATGTAACGACAACTACTCTTTGCCGATATGTATTGACAACTACTCTTTGCCGATATGTAACGACAACTACTCTTTGCCGATATGTATCGAAATCTATTATTTGCCGAAATGTATCGAACATCTATTCTTTGCCGATATGTATCGACTACTACTCTTTGCCGATATGTATCGACAACTACTATTTGGCGATATGTATTTCTAAATGCATTGCAGTTGTCCGCGATCTGCACAAGCAGCAGCCAGAGCGGCTGGCCGACCCCGTCGAGCTGCGCCGCCTGCCCCAGTTCGTGCCGGACTACACGGCCAAGGCCAAGCAGAACATGCAGTACCTGAAGATCACGCAGGCCCAGTACGCCGCCCTGCTGCGCATCTCCGACATCATCAGGCAGGAGGAGGCCGCGGCCGGGCGAGAGTTCGCCGGCCCGGAGCTCGAAGAGAAGCTCGGCGCCCTGTTCGCCGCCTACTTTCCCAGGCAGCTGGGCCGCCAAGGTATCGGCGGCAGGCGGCCGTCCCGCTTCTCCGTCAACAGCCCCTTCGCCGCCAGCGCCGCCGCGTCGCCTACTAACGAAGCCAGGGCTGCCGCCGCCGCCTTCCAAACCGCCTCTCCGTCATCGGTCGAAGCCTCCGCCAGCGCAGCCGCTTCCGCCGCCGCCGCCGCCCCAACCGCCCCCGCCGACGCCGTCGTTGTGGTCGACGCTGCTCCGGCACCGGCCGCTGCCGTGGCCGCCGCTGCCGACGCTGCCGCCTCTGCTAATGACGATTCGCCATTGATTAATGGGGGAGTCAGCGCTTGAGGAGTTTTTTCATCACCCCCTGTCGGCTAGCTGGGTCCCGGCCTCCCCTCTGCTCCCTTCGTTACTGCTGGCTGCTGCTGCTGAGTCAGTGTGCTGGCTGCTGCTGAGTCAGTGTGCTGGCTGCTGCTGAGTCAGTGTGCAGGCTGCTGCTGAGTCAGTGTGCTGGCTGCTGCTGAGTCAGTGTGCTGGCTGCTGCTGAGTCAGTGTGCAGGCTGCTGCTGAGTCAGTGTGCAGGCTGCTGCTGAGTCAGTGTGCAGGCTGTTGCTGAGTCAGTGTGCTGGCTACTGCTGAGTCAGTGTGCTGGCTGCTGCTGAGTCAGTGTGCTGGCTGCTGCTGAGTCAGTGTGCTGCTGAGTCAGTGTGCTGGCTGCTGCTGAGTCAGTGTGCTGGCTGCTGCTGAGTCAGTGTGCTGCTGAGTCAGTGTGCTGGCTGCTGCTGAGTCAGTGTGCTGGCTGCTGCTGAGTCAGTGTGCTGCTGAGTCAGTGTGCAGGCTGTTGCTGAGTCAGTGTGCTGGCTACTGCTGAGTCAGTGTGCAGGCTGCTGCTGAGTCAGTGTGCAGGTTGCTGCTGAGTCAGTGTGCAGGCTGCTGCTGAGTCAGTGTGCAGGCTGTTGCTGAGTCAGTGTGCAGGCTGCTGCTGAGTCAGTGTGCAGGCTGTTGCTGAGTCAGTGTGCAGGCTGCTGATTGTATCAACAGCTCTCCAGAAAAAGAATTACGAGCCAAGCTCCTATAATCGCCCAAAATGTAATATTTCCCGAATCCCAATTCCCTGAGCGAGCCCACAAAGCCATCCCACAAGCGCTAAGTGAGTTGCCTTTTCGATTTTGTTTTCTTACATCTGTTTTTGCAACGGCGTGTTTTGTTAGGTCACACCCGAGCTCTAGCGAGGATTTTTCACATTGTCAATCAAGACTTACAGCAGTTTTTCATGACTGTTTGTCCTATTTTTGTCTTCTTGTTCTTCTGCGCGGCGCCCATCGACAAAGATAAAAAGAAAAAAGTGCAACACAAAAAAACAATTTTCTCTTTCTATATTGTGCGTTTTGCCTTATCTACCGAGAAAAAAGATATTTTTGCTAGATGGAGTCCCCTGATACACTTTGTGACTCTTTCTCTCTGGCTGACCGCCCTAGCATAAATGTATTGCCTGTGTCTGATGACGACTGACTCTGGACAGTGCGTGGTTTTTTATTCCCGCTTTTGTCTTGTTTTTAATTTTTTTACTGTTTCCTATCCGAGATAGTTTTTATTTTCTTCCAGTTTTTGTTAGCCTATCGATTATTTGCAGCAGTTAGAGGTCCGCGGAGTGAGGTGGGTGATAGGAATGTACATTTAGACCCTGTAAACTTATAGAGCCTCGATGCCAGCCAATGAGATTCAAGGAATGGTTTGTAGTGGCGATTGGCGGCGTGAGGTGGGTTCTAGAGGGTAGGAATGTACATTTAGAGCCCTGCGTGTTTTGAGCGCCGATGCCAGCCAATGAGATTCAAGGAAGGGTTTTTAGTGGCGGCTGGCGGCGTGAGGTGGGTTATAGAGGGTAGGAAGGAATGTATATTTCGAGCCCGTGCGTGTTTTGTAGCGCCGATGCCAGCCAATGAGATCGAAGGAAGGGTTTTTAGTGGCGGCTGGCGGCGTGAGGTGGGTTATAGAGGGTAGGAAGGAATGTATATTTAGAGCCCGAGAGTATTTTGTAGCGCCGATGCCAGCCAATGAGATTCAAGGAAGGCTTTCTAGTGGCGGCTGGCGGCGTGAGGTGGATTCTAGAGGGTAGGCAGACGGCACAGATTTCCTTTGATTTTTTAGCTCTAAATTTATAGTTTTTAATCGCCATCGCGCTTAGTTACCGTACTCCGGCCTGATTCAGCTCATAGCGTGTTTTTATTCGTGTTTTAACGTGTTTGCAGTTCGGATTCTGATAATGATTGCTGATTCTTGACGTACAAGTTTGGAAATTCATATTCAAGTTTCAAATTCAAAGAGATCAACACATTCAATATGTTTATATAACTCCTCTAGACATTTTGTTATGTTGCATATTTTTATTCATTTGCTCACTCATTAGCATTGAACATTCGGTCTGTGCTTTGTTGCCGCTGTGCCTGCGGCCTGCTGGGGCTCCGATGAAGTTCAGTTTTATAATCATTTGCTCGCATTAGCGTCCAATTTGATAGCTATTTGAGTACCGCTATGAGCATCTTTCACTTATCTGCACTTTTTTTATTTCTACATGTACCTCATCATGCGCTAAATGACACATTTTGTGCACTGCACTTTTATTTAAGCTAATTAACTAATTACCACCTGTGTTTTCTACTAGAGTATTGACTGTAGTAACTAAATATAAGTAGCACAATGGCATGCATATTTTACTAAACAGTTCCTTGCCTACTGGCTCGAGATCACTTTAGTTAATGGAAATCAAATCGACTTCAAATTGGGTTTTATTTTTTTAGTATCTGAATGTTGCTTACTGCACTACTGACAGTAGGGCACTGAGATTACAAATCATACCATGACATTCGACTGCAAGCATTAAATAATAATTATGTCGAATTATCGCTCAAAACAGTCACGGTGCCTTTATTGGAACCATCAGTGCCTGAATTACAATTAATGCCTGAATCCCAATCAGTGATACCTGAATCCCAATCAGTGATACCTGAATCACAGTCATCATAGCCTGAATCACAGTTATCATAGCCTGAATCACAGTCATCATAGCCTGAATCACAGTTATCATAGCCTGAATCACAGTCATCATAGCCTGAATCACAGTCATCATAGCCTGAATCACAGTTATCATAGCCTGAATCACAGTCATCATAGCCTGAATCACAGTTATCATAGCCTGAATCACAGTTATCATAGCCTGGGTGCTTTCGAGCTCTCACTGATATAGATCTTAGATTTCCTCAGTTGCCATGCAGTCGTCCAGATAAAAGGTCCATGCCGCCATGTCCTCTCCGAGTCAATAAATCCTGCTCAAGCGCTTCCTGTTTCTTGAGTAGCGGGCTGATGATGAGGTCTATTTTCTGTCTCTCCGCTACTAGACAGCCAGTTTCGATTGACTTCACGCAGGCCAGTCATTTCTTATTTTAGAAGTCCATGGCAGCAGCAGCACTTGGCCAGCCGCAATATAATATCTCCAGCGAGAAGTGGGTAGAGCTGGACTCGAAGAGGGTCGCCTCTGATGGAGAAAGCCTGCCAGCGAACTCACTTATAAGCTGCCGAGCTGCGATGACAATCAGAGATTCCGGGCTCGGGGACTCGTCAGTTCAATCTCCCCAACTGATTGAGGGGAGGTCCGAGAAAATCCCATTAGTAAGCTAAGGGGCGTGGAGTACTAGACCTAGAATGTGGAGAGAAGGATGAGACAGCCCCAGCCAAGGAGTTTTCAGCTGAGTTTTGTAGTCTGTTCCATCTGCAGAGGCGTAAGCAGCTGGCAAAAATGCATTTGGCGCCACTGGTGCTGGCGCCACTGGTGCTGGCGCCACTGGTGCTGGCGCCACTGGTGTTGGTGGCGCCCCCCAATGAAAACTCCGGACTAATCTTTCCCCGCCAAACCGGACATTCTGTCCGGGACTCCATGGCCAAAGGATTTCGCATTAAAGTGAGTCAGCTTCTGCTCACGAAATCCCCTTTTTCGCCCAGATCCCAGCCAGAGAAATCCCGCCTGAGCCAAGAGGTTCATCTCTCCCGCGCGTCCAAGAAGGCCGAGCCGCTGCATGCGCGGGCAAGTCGGGCAGGGCGGCCACGCAGCCGCCGTTTATTTCCGGTGTTGGTCGGCAACAGTAAAACAAAACAGAAACAAAACAGAAACGACTGGGACGTCAGGAGCAGAAAATTATAAAAACAACAACGGACAGAAGATCATCTGGGTGACAGGAATTCTTTGGGCGATAATGGGATTCTATTTATGAGTAATATCTGGGGAGGCCTGCTGAGAACAAAAGACTATTCAGGTGAGTAGGGGGGGGGGGGCACTCGTGTGCTCCGGTGCAGAGTGGACAACATGAAGCTGACGGTGCGGCAGGGAGGGTCCGACAGCACGGGACAGAAAATGACATCTCTTTGCGCGCCTGTCGGGGACCTCAGCGGACACTTGGACTGGAAACTGATACTGGGTGCAAAAGTCAGCCATGCTGAAATTGACCCAAGTGTTCCAGTCCAGGTCAGCAGTGGTCCCGAGCGCCTGCTCAGGCTAACAACTCATTTTATAGACAAATCTGATAACTCAAAACTGAAGAAAGAACACAAGATAACAAAACAATTGTTAATGGATAAAAAACACAGCTGAAAGAGAGGGGGCAGCTGGGAGGATGATGATGGGGCGTCACGCGTACGACCTGAGCTCCGTGAAGACGTCGATGAAAAAGGCCGGGTCGGAGTTGAGCCGCAGCATGTCGGCGCTGCGCAGGTTGGCCAGGCTGATGCATCGATCCCAGAATGCCGCCCGGTTGCCGTCCACCAGGAAGGGCTTGAGCGGGTAGCTGATCTCGTTGCCCATGTAGGAGTAGGCCACGTACAGGCAGGTGAGCAGCGTGGCCTGCAGCTGCCGCTCCGAGGCGATGTCGGCTGGCACAGCCGCCTTCACCAGCAGGTAGAAGAACACGAGGTTCGGCGGGTTCACGAAGGCCATGTCCGCCCAGCCCTGCAGGATGAGGTTGCGGTCCACAGAGCGGATCCAGGACACCACGGAGCCGGAGTCGCAGTGGAGCTCGGAGCAGTGCTGGCGCAGGAAGGCCGCCACGCACTTCAGCAGATCCGAGGTGCTCGCCTGCACCAGCAGCCGCCGGCTGTCGGAGGCGCCGGACCGGCCGGTGTTCTCCTTGTCGCCTTCCGGCGTCACGCCGGCAGCGGCCGCGGCGGCGGTGCCAGCCGAAGCTGAGGCAGCGGCGGCGCCTGCAGCCGAAGCTTTGATGGCGTAGCAGGAGGTGGACTTGGTGAGGCCGGAGCGGCTCTGCTGCGACTTGCAAGGGGCCGCCGGCAGCTGCAGTTGTTGCTGCTGCGGCTGCAGCAGGTGGCCTCCGTGGTGATGATGATGATGAGGCTGGGGATTCTGCGCCCCGCCATCATGGGACCAGTTGGAAATCGTGGCTATGGACGATGGCGGCAGCAGCTGGTGAGGCTGCTGGGGCTGCTGGGGCTGCTGCTTGCCCGCCAGCTGCTGCTGCTGCGCTGCCGTCTTGTCCTTCCGCCTGCCGAAGCCGGCCTGCCCGATGCTGAGGTTGCGGAAGCTGATGGAGCTCGGCAGGCCGGATCTGAACAAGCCGCTCGAGTGTCCGGAATTGGCTGAACTACCCCCGGCCAGGGAGGCCCGGTCAGTCTTGAGGCTGAAGGTGGACTTGGAGGTGCGCAGCTGCTGGCCCCATCCGCTGCCACCGTTGATGCCGTTGGGCGGCCCGTCTCGGGGCGAGGAGAGCGCCGTGCCCATGGCTGTCCGAGCTGAGCTGCGAATGTCGGCCGCGAGTTCAGCAGAAGCGGCGGGCCATTGCGGATGATCAACTTTCTTCTTGAGCTTCTTGTGCTTCTTCGGCCACCGATAAGTTTTCGCAGCGGCGATCGCACGAGTCGGGGAGGCTGGGCCGGGGTTCAGCGAGCGCCCGGCATCGCCCCGCTATTTAAAACTGAAACCTGCGCTTGCGAGCCGGGGTGGAGAGGGCAGGCAGGGGGGAGGCTGTGAGCTCGCGAATGCAGGCAGACGCCAAAGGAAAAGCGACTCGAGACGAGGCTGCAACTACAGCAGGGGAAGCTGGGCTGGGGCAGATGAAGGCTGAGCAGCTGGGGCTACCTGCGACCTGAGACCGGGGGCTGAGCGCAAAGGGAAATTGGAATGGGGAGAGGCTGGGCGAAGTGGCGGAGGATGAGGCGCGGCGGCTCTACGGCGACGCTGAGCTGCATTGGCTGGAGAGGCGGGAGATGCGCGGGTTTGAGCAGGGGAACTCAAGCACTGGCGCTGCCCCCGCTCAGCCTCTCCCTCTCTATCCCCCCTTCCCAATCCCAGCATCCGTCACTGCCTCATCGCGGGCTGCAGAGCAGCGTGGGGCCGGCTGAAGCCCATAAAAATCGATACGCGCTGAGGCGGGAGGGAGAAGGCGGCACGCCACCCCCCCCCTGCCTGCCGTCCCCGCGGTATCCAAGGCCGGGCGGAGGCGGCCGCAGCTGAGGGCGTCTCCGCGCCTCGCTCCCTCGCCCTGCCGCCTCGGGGCAGGGGAACGATGCAAAGAATGAGGGAAGAAACTCCCGCATTAGGGATTGGGAAGGGAAGAGTCTGCTGGGGGAGAGGCCGACAGACGCAGTGGCTGCGCGAAGGACGCCCCGCTGTCCTCTGGGCGGCTGCCCTGAGCATCCAGCGAGTGAAAGCTGCCCGGGTTTGTTGTGCAAGACGGGAAAGGGAAAGCGGAGGCTGAGGGGATGATGGCGGATGCTGGACAGGATAATGAGGAATTAATGAAGAATTGGAGAACTATTAAACTGACTGCTCGATGTGAAATGGTAAACTGAACAAAGATTCAATCGTGGAGAGGGGAACGTGGGGTTTAGACACGGGGGTGAGGATCGGAGACGGAGGGTGAGGATCGGAGACGGAGGGTGAGGATAGGAGATGGAGGGTGAGGATCGGAGACGGAGGGTGAGGATCGGAGATGGAGGGTGAGGATCGGAGACGGAGGGTGAGGATCGGAGATGGAGGGTGAGGATCGGAGACGGAGGGTGAGGATCGGAGACGGAGGGCGAGGATCGGAGACGGAGGGTGAGGATCGGAGACGGAGAGTGAGGATCGGAGACGGAGGGTGAGGATCGGAGATGGAGAGTGAGGATCGGAGACGGAGGGTGAGGATCGGAGACGGAGGGTGAGGATCGGAGACGGAGGGTGAGGATCGGAGACGGAGGGTGAGGATCGGAGACGGAGGGTGAGGATCGGAGACGGAGGGTGAGGATCGGAGATGGAGGGTGAGGATCGGAGACGGAGGGTGAGGATCGGAGATGAAGGGTGAGGATCGGAGATGGAGGGTGAGGATCGGAGATGGAGGGTGAGGATCGGAGAGGAAACACGCTGAAAAATATATTATAAATGAAAATGGGAACAGATGAAGAACAGCGAGAAGTGGACAGAGACACAAAGAGCAGGGGATGATAACTGGATGTTGCGACGTTTGAGCTGGGATTAATGGCGAAGTCGCGAGCTCATCTCTCATCCCGATTTTATCCTCGGTCAGTGAGGAGATTCGCAATTGTTCCTCTCAGTCGCGATTGTGTTTCGGTTGCTGGGCGACCGAATGCGAACCCGGTGATCAGTGCGGCTTCGACAAAGGAGGGAATTATAGGTAGGGAAAAGGTAATTAATATCAGGGCGGACAAATGGGCTGCACTGTCTTTGTTAAAGTCGCTTGATTTACAACTCTAAGGCAGATGGGACTCTAAGGCATGCCTTCATCTCACTGTGCGCTTATCCCAGCATGCCTTCATCTCACTGTGCGCTTATCCCAGCATGCCTTCATCTCACTGTGCGCTTATCCCAGCATGCCTTCATCTCACTGTGCGCTTATCCCAGCATGCCATCATCTCACTGTGCGCTTATCCCAGCATGCCTTCATCTCACTGTGCGCTTATCCCAGCATGCCTTCATCTCACTATGCGCTTATCCCAGCATGCCTTCATCTCACTGTGCGCTTATCCCAGCATGCCTTCATCTCACTGTGCGCTTATCCCAGCATGCCATCATCTCCCTGTGCGCTTATCTCAGCATGCCTTTATCTCACTGTGCGCTTATCCCAGCATGCCTTCATCTCACTTTGCGCTTATCCCAGCATGCCTTCATCTCACTGTGCGCTTATCCCAGCATGCCTTCATCTCACTGTGCGCTTATCTCAGCATGCCTTTATCTCACTGTGCGCTTATCCCAGCATGCCTTCATCTCACTTTGCGCTTATCCCAGCATGCCTTCATCTCACTGTGCGCTTATCCCAGCATGCCTTCGTCTCACTTTGCGCTTATCCCAGCATGCCTTCATCTCACTGTGCGCTTATCCCAGCATGCCTTCATCTCACTTTGCGCTTATCCCAGCATGCCTTCATCTCACTGTGCGCTTATCCTAGCATGCCATCATCTCACTGTGCGCTTATCCCAGCATGCCTTCATCTCACTGTGCGCTTATCCCAGCATGCCTTCATCTCACTGTGCGCTTATCCCAGCATGCCTTCATCTCACTGTGCGCTTATCCCAGCATGCCTTCATCTCTCTGTGCGCTTATCCCAGCATGCCTTCATCTCACTTTGCGCTTATCCCAGCATGCCTTCATCTCACTGTGCGCTTATCCCAGCATGCCATCATCTCCCTGTGCGCTTATCTCAGCATGCCTTTATCTCACTGTGCGCTTATCCCAGCATGCCTTCATCTCACTTTGCGCTTATCCCAGCATGCCTTCATCTCACTGTGCGCTTATCCCAGCATGCCTTCGTCTCACTTTGCGCTTATCCCAGCATGCCTTCATCTCACTGTGCGCTTATCCCAGCATGCCTTCATCTCACTGTGCGCTTATCCTAGCATGCCATCATCTCACTGTGCGCTTATCCCAGCATGCCTTCATCTCACTGTGCGCTTATCCCAGCATGCCTTCATCTCACTGTGCGCTTATCCCAGCATGCCTTCATCTCACTGTGCGCTTATCCCAGCATGCCTTCATCTCTCTGTGCGCTTATCCCAGCATGCCTTCATCTCACTGTGCGCTTATCCCAGCATGCCTAAATCTCACTGTGCGCTTATCCCAGCATGCCTTCATCTCACTGTGCGCTTATCCCAGCATGCCTTCATCTCACTGTGCGCTTATCCCAGCATGCCTTCATCTCACAGTGCGCTTATCCCAGCATGCCTTCATCTCACTGTGCGCTTATCCCAGCATGCCTTCATCTCACTGTGCGCTTATCCCAGCATGCCTTCATCTCACTGTGCGCTTATCCCGCTTATTTGATGAGCTTTCTTTCTTGTTGCCAGGCCCTCCCTCAGCAAGGGGAGAGAGTTATTACTGCACTGAGATTACGGAGGCTGATAATTGAAGACTCTTCAGTGTCTCCCCCCCTTTTAGAAGAGGCCGACAAGCAAAAATCCGGAAACTCGCGGCTTTTCAATCAGCCGTCGGCCAGTCGGGGGGGGGGGGTTGGCGGCATCGGGGAAGATGACAGATCATCTCTGCGGTGGGGGGGGGGGGCGGCACAGCAGACACGCTGATTAGCGCTACGAGTGCGATATGAGAGAGTGAGAGCGGCTGCGAGGCAAGCAAAGAGGTGAGGCGAAGGGCCTGGCTCGGAGTTCTTATTAATTATTAGGCTGCTAATTGAGTCCCTCATGAGAACAGCGGGAAGCCCCCACTGCTGCCCGAGGGTCTCCAGGGCTCGGGAGGCAGCGAACTCTGGAGGGGGGGGGGTGAACTTAAGAAGTGAGGCCGGATTGACTCGGCCGCGATGACCTCTGACAGCACCGGTGTGGGGATCTAGCTGATTGAGGGTGTGGGGATCTAGCTGATTGAGGGTGTGGGGATCTAGCTGATTGAGGGTGTGGGGATCGAGCTGACTGAGGGTGTGGGAATCGAGCTGACTGAGGGTGTGGGGATCGAGCTGGCTGAGGGTGTGGGAATCGAGCTGATTGAGGGTGTGGGGATCTAGCTGATTGAGGGTGTGGGGATCGAGCTGGCTGAGGGTGTGGGAATCGAGCTGACTGAGGGTGTGGGGATCGAGCTGGCTGAGGGTGTGGGGATCGAGCTGGCTGAGGGTGTAGGGATCGAGCTGGCTGAGGGTGTGGGGATCGAGCTGGCTGAGGGTGTGGGAATCGAGCTGACTGAGGGTGTGGGGATCGAGCTGGCTGAGGGTGTGGGAATCGAGCTGATTGAGGGTGTGGGGATCTAGCTGATTGAGGGTGTGGGGATCGAGCTGGCTGAGGGTGTGGGAATCGAGCTGGCTGAGGGTGTGGGGATCGAGCCGACTGAGGGTGTGGGGATCGAGCTGGCTGAGGGTGTGGGGATCGAGCTGGCTGAGGGTGTGGGGATCGAGCTGGCTGAGGGTGTGGGGATCGAGCTGGCTGAGGGTGTGGGGATCGAGCTGGCTGAGGGTGTGGGAATCGAGCTGACTGAGGGTGTGGGGATCGAGCTGGCTGACGGTGTGGTGATCGAGCTGGCTGAGGGTGTGGGAATCGAGCTGGCTGAGGGTGTGGGGATCGAGCCGACTGAGGGTGTGGGAATCGAGCTGACTGAGGGTGTGGGGATCGAGCTGGCTGAGGGTGTGGGAATCGAGCTGATTGAGGGTGTGGGGATCTAGCTGATTGAGGGTGTGGGGATCGAGCTGGCTGAGGGTGTGGGAATCGAGCTGACTGAGGGTGTGGGGATCGAGCTGGCTGAGGGTGTGGGGATCGAGCTGGCTGAGGTGTAGGGATCGAGCTGGCTGAGGGTGTGGGGATCGAGCTGGCTGAGGGTGTGGGAATCGAGCTGACTGAGGGTGTGGGGATCGAGCTGGCTGAGGGTGTGGGAATCGAGCTGATTGAGGGTGTGGGGATCTAGCTGATTGAGGGTGTGGGGATCGAGCTGGCTGAGGGTGTGGAATCGAGCTGGCTGAGGGTGTGGGGATCGAGCCGACTGAGGGTGTGGGGATCGAGCTGGCTGAGGGTGTGGGGATCGAGCTGGCTGAGGGTGTGGGGAT
>NIVC01002409.1:117500-177147 GCA_002269645.1 Macrostomum lignano
CAATCCATCTCATAGATTAGCAATCCATCTCATAGTTTAGCAATCCATCTCATAGATTAGCAATCCATCTCACAGTTTAGCAATCAATCTCACAGATTAGCAATCGAGCTCACAGATTAGCAATCCATCTCACAGATTAGCAATCCATCTCACAGATTAGCAATCCATCTCCAAAGCCGCTAGCTGTGCGATAGCTGTCTTTATGCTCAAATCCACTCCGGAGAACTCTTCAAGAGCAGACAGGGTTTGAGCAGACGCTTGCTTGCACCCAGTGTTGACTGTGGGATTCTCTGCGTGCTTCCCCATCCATTTGGCCTCCCGGCTGTTGACTCAGACGGTGGGGAGGCCGCCGCCTGCCAAAACCGGTGGTGGGAAAAACTGGGCGTTTATGACGGGATGAGCCAAGGAGAATTTGAACCAGGATGTGGAGTGCCAGCTATTCCATTAATCAGAATTCAAATGGAATCCAATTACACTGGCACAATGCCATTCCAGCTTGAGTTCACACTGCCATTCCAGCTTGAGTTCACAATGCCATTCCAGCTTGAGTTCACAATGCCATTCCAGCTTGAGTTCACAATGCCATTCCAGCTTGAGTTCACAATGCCATTCCAGCTTGAGTTCACACTGCCATTCCAGCTTGAGTTCACACTGCCATTCCAGCTTGAGTTCACACTGCCACAATGTCATTCCAGCTTGAGTTCAAACTGCCATTCCAGCTTGAGTTCACACTGCCATTCCAGCTTGAGTTCACACTGCCACAATGTCATTCCAGCTTGAGTTCACACTGCCACAATGCCATTCCAGCTTGAATTCACACTTCCACAATGTCATTCCAGCTTGAGTTCACACTGCCACAATGTCATTCCAGCTTGAGTTCACACTGCCACAATGTCACTCCAGCTTGAATTCACACTGCCACAATGTCACTCCAGCTTGAGTTCACGCTGCCACAATGTCACTCCAGCTTGAGTTCACACTGCCACAATGTCACTCCAGCTTGAATTCACACTGCCACAATGTCACTCCAGCTTGAGTTCACGCTGCCACAATGTCACTCCAGCTTGAGTTCACACTGCCACAATGTCACTCCAGTTTCCAATCTACCGGGTGCTGCTTTGAGAAATGCCTGGGTTGGGGAGAGCAGCTCTCCAGATCCCGCTTCGAAGACTCCTCGGATGAGCGCGGCGACTCATTTTAAAGTGGAGTCGCTGCCCGACCTGCCCACCTGCGCCTCATCTTGCTGGCGACAGAAATTCAACCTGCCTCTGTCTGGCTCTCTCTTCCACTCTCTCCCTCTCTCTCTCTCAGGTCTTCTGTTTGCCGGCTCATGCGCTGCTCGTGGCCATCAAATACAGCCGTCACCTACCTCTCTTTTCTCTCTCGGCTCTACGGTGCATGCGTGAGTACTGAGCATGGTGAGCAGTGGGTGTACTCACGGCCCCCCTGCCCACTGAATCCCATTCTCCGTCCTGAGCCAGCTCAGCTCCCCCCCCCCGCACGAACCCCGCCGCCCCGCCCCGGCAAGTACGATGGAGGACGGCGGGAAACACAGGCAGAGACCACAAGACAAACACCACCCCACCCCCCCATTCCTGTCCTCAGCCAACTCCGGAGAACAATCGCTTCAATAAGAAACTCAAAAAGCGAGTCTGCAGCTTCGACCCTCGCCCAGGCACCCCTCCAATATTATTCGGCTGTTCTTTGCATTCTCTATTGTCAACTCGTCTCTGCGGGTCTGAGCTCCCCCCGCGTCTCCCGCGTATTTCAGTTTATATTGTCTGCCGATAGTCTCGGCGAGAGTCAGGTCCAGTCGGCTCGACACTCAAGGAAGCAGAGTTTTTTATTATTCTTAAGAAGCGCAAGCTACGAAAGCAAATTGCCAAATTCTAGGAATGCGTCAGAGAAGCGCCACAATGGCTGCAGCGGCCCTGCTGCTGCTGGCAGCCTCCTTTGTGCCTCATCAGGTTGGCGCTGTGCCGCTGCTCCAAGTGCTCAGCAACTACTCGACCGTGTCTAGGGTGAGTTGACTCTAGTTAATCTGGGAGCATTTATCCATCTGAGTGACTCCCAGTGAGCATTTATCCATCTGAGTGACTCCCAGTGAGCATCTATCCATCTGAGTGACTCCCAGTGAGCATTTATCCATCTGAGTGACTCCCAGTGAGCATTTATCCATCTGAGTGACTCCCAGTGAGCATTTATCCATCTGAGTGAGTCCCAGTGAGCATTTATCCATCTGAGTGACTCCCAGTGAGCATCTATCAATAAGCATTGCGCGTTTGACTTCCGGAAAAATTCCTAGTGTGTCAAAAAATGAAAATTCATTGAAACATTTTTAATTTGAACTCGTTTGCAGTTCACCCAGATTCTGGTGGACGCCGGAATGAGCTTGCAGATGAACACCACGGGAAGCTGCAGCGCCATCCGCTGCTTCCTGGTGTTCGCCCCCAGCAACACAGCCTTGGACGACGCGTACAAGGCGGACAGCGTTGGCTTCAATGCCCTGGACAAGACCAAGCTGGTGCAGCATCACTACATTGCCGCGGGTAAGATAGATAGATAGATAGATAGATAGATAGATAGATAGATAGATAGATAGATAGATAGATAGATAGATAGATAGATAGATAGATAGATAGATAGATAGATAGATAGATAATAGATAGATAGATAGATAGATAGATAGATAGATAGATAGATAGATAGATAGATAGATAGATAGATAGATAGATAGATAGATAGATAGATAGATAGATAGATAGATAGATAGATAGATAGATAGATAGATAGATAGATAGATAGATAGATAGATAGATAGATAGATAGATAGATAGATAGATAGATAGATAGATAGATAGATAGATAGATAGATAGATAGATAGATAGATAAATAGATAGATAGATAGATAGATAGTTAGATAGATAGATAGATAGATAGATAGATAGATAGATAGATAGATAGATAGATAGATAGATAGATAGATAGATAGATAGATAGATAGATAGATAGATAGATAGATAGATAGATAGATAGATAGATAGATAGATAGATAGATAGATAGATAGATATATAGATAGATAGATGGATAGATAGATGTGCAGACATTTGCATGCATGCTAAATGTATTTTATCAGCTTTCGGCGGTAGCAAGAAGGCCTTCCTGAGCGACTGGGCCTCTCAAGGCACGCCAGTCGGAGAGGACATCGGGTTCGGCCAGGTGATCATACTCAGGCCCCAGGAAGGCACCCTGTACTGGGCGGCCAAGCAGACGGTGAGTGGGGTTTCAGCTGATTGAATATTCAAACTGATAAGTTTTGTCGTCTTGATCCCGAAGGACTTGAAAGTGATGTCCTAAAGCATCAGAGCATCAAGTCTCAAGGCATCAAGTCTCAGTGCATAAAATCTCAGGGCATCAAGTCTCAGAGCATCAAGTCTCAGAGCATCGAGTCTCAGTGCATCAAGTCTCAGAGCATGAATTCAATTCAACCTGACGCAGGGCTCCACCTGGTCCTACCGAGTCAACAATGCTGCGGTAGTGGTGGCCGACAGCAACAAGGAGGGCGATGCCGGGGTGTTCCACGTGCTGGACCAGGTCCTCCTGCCCATCGGCTCCACTCAGGATACGGCCAACTTTTTTTCCAGCGGACCGTCGTCCAGCATTGCAAATCAGCTGGGAATTCAGTGAGCTGCCGACAGTCAAACCGAATTATTTCTCATAATCGGCGCTGTTCTCATTTGCTGCTCCAATCTCATTTTCTAGGAAATCGCTGGCCATTTTTAACGATTGGATGCAGAGGGACACCACTTATAGCTACGTGTACAGCGCTCTGAGAGGGGACAGTCCCTTCAAGGTGCGCACCATCTTCCTGCCGTCAGACGCGGCCTGGGACAGAATCCCGAGCTCCGAGATGCAGAAGCTGAGCAGCTCGGCTGAGGAGTTCCGCAAGGTGCTGGTCGCCCACTTCGCCCCAGACATCGCCGTGTTCACCACCTGGATGAACCTCAGCAGCAGCATCAAGTTTTCCACCGGAGCTGTCCAAATCGCTCGGTACAGCGACAGCCGGATGTACCTCAACTCGGCCAGCAAGGCCTTCGTGTCGGTTGGCGGCGTGGTCGCCCAGTTCGTGGACAAATCCATCAACTACCCGCTCGGCAACGCCATCATCCACGTGGTGGACCGGGTGCTCGCCTTCGCCCACGAAGACCTGCTCTCGCTGGCGCAGACCAATGCGCCCGGGTTCTACCGGGCCTGCTCCGGGGTGCCCAGCTGCCTGAGCCTGCTGAGCAGCAATGGCACCCAGCTGACGCTGTTTGCACCCGCCGATGTGACCAGCCTGGCCAGCCTCAGCAACGGCACGCAGGTGAGTCAGTCAGTCAGTCAGTCAGTCAGTCAGTCAGTCAGTCAGTCAGTCAGTCAGTCAGTCAGTCAGTCAGTCAGTCAGTCAGTCAGTCAGTCAGTCAGTCAGTCAGTCAGTCAGTCAGTCAGTCAGTCAGTCAGTCAGTCAGTCAGTCAGTCAGTCAGTCAGTCAGTCAGTCAGTCAGTCAGTCAGTCAGTCAGTCAGTCAGTCAGTCAGTCAGTCAGTCAGTCAGTCAGTCAGTCAGTCAGTCAGTCAGTCACTGCTCCTACAATTGCAGCTGGAACAGCTGCTGATGCTGCACTTTGTGCCCGGCATAGTCGGCAAGCCGAGCATGAAGGAGTCCGACCTGCTGACTGCGCAAGGCAGCTCCGGCCAGATCCGGTTCCGGATGTACAACAATGAGAGCAGTGAGTTCCGGACAGTTCGGGATCCGGGTTCGGCAACGAAGACTCCGGGATCCGGGTTCGGGATCCGGGTTCGGGATCCGGGTTCGGGATCCGGGTTTGGGATCCGGGTTCGGGATCCGGGTTCGGGATCCGGGTTCGGGATCCGGGTTCGGGATCCGGGTTCGGGATCCGGGTTCGGGATCCGGGTTCGGGATCCGGGTTCGGGATCCGGGTTCGGGATCCGGGTTCGGGATCCGGGTTCGGGATCCGGGTTCGGGATCCGGGTTCGGGATCCGGGTTCGGGATCCGGGTTCGGGATCCGGGTTCGGGATCCGGGTTCGAGATCCGGGTTCGGGATCCGGGTTCGGGATCCGGGTTCGGGATCCGGGTTCGGGATCCGGGTTCGGGATCCGGGTTCGGGATCCGGGTTCGGGATCCGGGTTCGGGATCCGGGTTCGGGATCCGGGTTCGGGATCCGGGTTCGGGATCCGGGTTCGGGATCCGGGTTCGGGATCCGGGTTCGGGATCCGGGTTCGGGATCCGGGTTCGGGATCCGGGTTCGGGATCCGGGTTCGGGATCCGGGTTCGGGATCCGGGTTCGGGATCCGGGTTCGGGATCCGGGTTCGGGATCCGGGTTCGGGATCCGGGTTCGGGATCCGGGTTCGGGATCCGGGTTCGGGATCCGGGTTCGGGATCCGGGTTCGGGATCCGGGTTCGGGATCCGGGTTCGGGATCCGGGTTCGGGATCCGGGTTCGGGATCCGGGTTCGGGATCCGGGTTCGGGATCCGGGTTCGGGATCCGGGTTCGGGATCCGGGTTCGGGATCCGGGTTCGGGATCCGGGTTCGGGATCCGGGTTCGGGATCCGGGTTCGGGATCCGGGTTCGGGATCCGGGTTCGGGATCCGGGTTCGGGATCCGGGTTCGGGATCCGGGTTCGGGATCCGGGTTCGGGATCCGGGTTCGGGATCCGGGTTCGGGATCCAAAGTGACTGCATGAGATTTCGAGCTAAAAATTCGCTACTGCCCGCAGAGTACTATGTTGAGGGCCGCCTGCCCGGCCGCGGGTTTGTCCGAGCGGAGCTGACAATGTTCGACCAGCCGGCCAAGAACGGAATTTTCCACAAGGTGACCCGCGTTCTCGGCCAGCCGGTGCAGACCGTGAAGGACTTCATTAATTCGCACGAGGACCTCAGCAGCGTCCGGCAGTTCATGGGCAGCAACGAATTCCAGCCGAACCTGGGCGACTCGCAGATGGCCTACACCGTGTTCCCGCCCAGCAATGCCGCCATGGCGGCCTTCTCCGGCTACAAGAACTCCAAAGAGGTGTCGATTGGCGCCGTCATCTTGAGCGACAGCCAGCTGCGTAACCGGGTGAGCGGCACCTGCAGTCAGCCTAGATAGATGATAGAAAGACAGATAAATAGACAGCAGGGTAGATAGATGGGTAGGTAAATAGATAGGTAGGTAGGTAGATAGGTAGGTAGATAGATAGGTAGATGGGTAGATAGGTAGGTAGATAAGTAGATTGTTAGGTAGATAAGTAGATTGGTAGGTAGATAGGTAGGTAGATAGGCAGGTAGATGGGTAGGTAGAGTATACAGCGAGTCCCTCACCTCCCGGCCAGGTGTTCCGTCGTATGGTGCTGCCGAACCAGAAGATCATCGCCGACGTCGCCCCAGCCGGGGTCACTGAGTACGCCACGGCGAACACAGCCGAGAACGAGAAGATCACCGTGAATCTCAAGGGCTCAGCCGGCCTCACTACTCGAAGTAAGCACTTTATGAGTAGCGTTTGGGAAATGAAACGAAATCTGTTTTTTAAATAAATATAAGTTTGTGTATGGCGCTGGCACTGGTACGTGGCAGCTACTGGTGCCTGTCTGTAAGCTACTGGTGCCTGTCTGTAAGCTACTGGTGCCTGTCTGTAAGCTACTGGTACCAGTCTGTAAGCTACTGGTGCCTGTCTGTAAGCTACTGGTGCCTGTCTGTAAGCTACTGGTGCCTGTCTGTAAGCTACTGGTACCAGTCTGTAAGCTACTGGTGCCTGTCTGTAAGCTACTGGTACCAGTCTGTAAGCTGCAGGTACCTGTCTGTAAGCTACTGGTACTTGTCTGTAAGCTATACTGATACCCAGCTGTGTGTAAGCTGCAGGTACCTGCCTCTAAGCAAGTATAGGTACAACCATCCTCCCCCCGCCTCCGCAGTCGTGGAGATCACAGGCTCGTTCGTCATGGCCAACATCAGCCTGGCGGCAGGCGAGTACGAGTGCACCAACGGCATGGTGTACCCGTCCAGCCAGGTGCTGTTCCGGGACAACGATGTCGAGGGCTACACCCGCTCGGGCCCAGCCGCCGCCAGCAGCAGCTGGGCGGTGCTGGCGGTGTCGCTGGCAGCTCTGCTGACAGCCCGATGGACTGACCGCTACTGAACCTGCCTCAAGAGACTGCATGGGCTTATGCGAGCTGCGGCATCAACAATTTACTGCGGGATTTTGATACCCTAATTGTTCGCTTTTGCTCGACAGCGGGGGTTGTTTTTATTTCGAAGCGCCATGGAATTTGTTATAATCATGGCCCCAAGTTCATCGGCATGTCCGCCTGACCATCGCCCAGTGTACATGTTTGCCGCACATATATGAGTTCAGTGAACTCATCCGATATTAACTATTGTATACCTGGCAACACGTATTATTGAAAATTTTAAAACACGTCTTTAACCAATCTCGTTCTACTGCGATTCGATTCTCCAATGCTGCTGTTTACGATAAATTTCCTATTATATATCCATTTTTGATTAACTGAAATTCGATAAATTTTATGTAGTAGATTCTTTCCGATAGATTCACGACAAAAGGTTGCGTCCTGCACTGCCACATGCGCGGTGCACTGGATTGACTGCTAATTAAGTTCAAGCAGGTGACTGTCTTCAAAGATAAGCGCTCTATCGATTTTGTACAAATTTCATTTTTAATTACTTTTTTATCTCAACGTTTCAATGGTCTAATCTGCTATCTA
This sequence comes from Macrostomum lignano, assembly GCA_002269645.1. Taxonomy (NCBI): domain Eukaryota; kingdom Metazoa; phylum Platyhelminthes; family Macrostomidae; genus Macrostomum; species Macrostomum lignano. The sequence goes on from NIVC01002409.1 coordinate 125,264, forward strand.
AGCTCGTATGCATGTACTTTTATCGGTGTATGTATTTTGGCACTAATTTAAATAGTGATTTTGTCGAATTTTCTTTCCTTTTAGATTTAGATCTAGTTGAAACTTTAACAAACATACTTTTAGCTTTTTGAAATTGAGAAAGCCAATCTAAGTTCAAATTTATTTAAAATTTCTCTCCTATTTTTAAAACAGGTGTTTTTGTTAATTGTACCTCGCCCGATTTTAACTAACACTGCTTATCCAGAATGAAATAAATATACTGTTCATGCCTCCCAGGTGGTTCAACTCAGCCGATGGCATTCTTAACGCCGCTGCATGAGCGCCTGTAAAGATCCAACCAATTGAACTCCACATAATTACGGGTATTTGATAGTGTTCATTTACAAACCTTGCCATTTTTCTTCTAGGAGTCTGCATGAGAGTTTACTTAGCTGTCCACGCACCACCGTCCCCTCCCCTGCCATCCCTCACCATCCCCTTCCCTGCCATCCCTCACAATCCCCTCCCCTGCCATCCCTCACCATCCCCTTCCCTGCCATCCCTCACAATCCCCTCCCCTGCCATCCCTCACCATCCCCTTCCCTGCCATCCCTCACTCACCATCCCCTCCCCTGCCATCCCTCACCATCCCCTTCCCTGCCATCCCTCACTCACCATCCCCTCCCCTGCCATCCCTCACCATCCCCTTCCCTGCCATCCCTCACCATCCCCTTCCCTGCCATCCCTCACTCACCATCCCCTCCCCTGCCATCCCTCACCATCCCCTTCCCTGCCATCCCTCACCATCCCCTCCCCTGCCATCCCTCACTCACCATCCCCTCCCCTGTCATCCCTTCCCTCACCATCCCCTCCCCTGCCATCCCTCACCATCCCCTCCCCTGCCATCCCTCACCATCCCCTCCCCTGCCATCCCTCACCATCCCCTTCCCTGCCATCCCTCACCATCCCCTTCCCTGCCATCCCTCACCATACCCTTCCCTGCCATCCCTCACCATCCCCTTCCCTGCCATCCCTCACCATCCCCTTCCCTGCCATCCCTCACCATCCCCTTCCCTGCCATCCCTCACCATCCCCTTCCCTGCCATCCCTCACTCACCATCCCCTTCCCTGCCATCCCTCACCATCCCCTTCCCTGCCATCCCTCACCATCCCCTTCCCTGCCATCCCTCACCATCCCCTTCCCTGCCATCCCTCACCATCCCCTTCCCTGCCATCCCTCACCATCCCCTTCCCTGCCATCCCTCACCATCCCCTTCCCTGCCATCCCTCACCATCCCCTTCCCTGCCATCCCTCACCATCCCCTTCCCTGCCATCCCTCACTCACCATCCCCTTCCCTGCCATCCCTCACTCACCATCCCCTTCCCTGCCATCCCTCACCATCCCCTTCCCTGCCATCCCTCACCATCCCCTTCCCTGCCATCCCTCACCATCCCCTTCCCTGCCATCCCTCACCATCCCCTCCCCTGCCATCCCCTTCCCTGCCATCCCTCACACACCATCCCCTTCCCTGCCATCCCTCACTCACCATCCCCTTCCCTGCCATCCCTCACTCACCATCCCCTTCCCTGCCATCCCTCACCATCCCCTTCCCTGCCATCCCTCACCATCCCCTTCCCTGCCATCCCTCACCATCCCTTCCCTGCCATCCCTCACCATCCCCTTCCCTGCCATCCCTCACCATCCCCTTCCCTGCCATCCCTCACTCACCATCCCCTTCCCTGCCATCCCTCACCATCCCCTTCCCTGCCATCCCTCACCATCCCCTTCCCTGCCATCCCTCACCATCCCCTTCCCTGCCATCCCTCACCATCCCCTTCCCTGCCATCCCTCACCATCCCCTTCCCTGCCATCCCTCACCATCCCCTTCCCTGCCATCCCTCACCATCCCCTTCCCTGCCATCCCTCACCACCCCCCCCCAGGATCAACAGGAACAGGACCAACAAACAAAGGCAGGTAAAAAGTGCTTCGAGCAGACGCTACCAGTTGGAGGCCCCTCTGAACAGCTCGAATATCTGATTAATGTGACAGAGAAGGTGGCCAATCAAACAAGATAATATTCAGGAATTTTTTATTTAGCAAAGTCAAAAATGGATTTATAAGAAGAATGTGTTGATAATTTTTATATTAGTAGTTGAGTAATTTTTTGAAATTAACTTGTCCTAAAGCTACTCTAGCAAATGGAACAGGATTATAAGTAGTGCGGATCACAATTGAAAGTTCTACAACATCAATAATATTCTTCTATGCAAGGTGTAATTCAATTGTAGACAAATATAACAGAATAAATACTTACACAGTACAGACATACGCTCTATTTTGCTAATCATTTTACTGTTAGTAATAAGCACAGTACTCTAATAAGCCTTTAATAACATAAGCCCGTTGAAAACGATACTGTGCCTAGAATTGCTATACGAGCGTGAAATATGTTGCAAACAACATTAGCGACTCTGGGGCGACTCTCGTGACCTTTTAACGACTCAGACGCGTCTAATGCAACAGAGAGGCGACTGTTGCGTCCGGAGCAATCACTAAATAGTCGTCCAGAAACCATTGTGTTGGCGCTTAACTTCGCTAGAGATGCGACTCTAATTCAAAAAATGCGTTTCAAACACAACTCAGTAACTCAACAGTGACTCTGTTGTTGTTGTCTGTTTGTGTTGTTGTTGATGTCTGTTTGTGTTGATGTTGATGTCTGTTTGTGTTGATGTTGATGTCTGTTTGTGTTGTTGTCTATGTATGCCTGTGTTGTTGTTGATGCCTGTTTGTGTTGTTGTTGATGTCTGTTTGTGTTGTTGATGTTGTCTGCTTGTGTTGTTGTTGTTGATGCCTGTTTGTGTTCTTCTTGATGTCTGTTTGTGTTGCTGATGTCTGTTTGTGTTGCTGATGTCTGTTTGTGTTGTTGATGTCTGTTTGTGTTGTTGATGTCTGTTTGTGTTGTTGTTGATGTCTGTTTGTGTTGTTGATGTCTTATTGTGTTGTTGTCTATGTATGCCTGTGTTGTTGTTGATGCCTGTTTGTGTTGTTGTTGATGTCTGTTTGTGTTGTTGATGTTGTCTGCTTGTGTTGTTGTTGTTGTTGTCTGTTTGTGTTGTTGTTTATGCCTGTTTGTGTTGTTGTTGATGTCTGTTTGTGTTGTTGATGCTGTCTGCTTGTGTTGTTGTTGTTGTTGTCTGTTTGTGTTGTTGTTGCTGTCTGTTTGTGTTGTTGTTGATGTCTGTTTGTGTTGTTGTCTATGTATGCCTGTGTTGTTGTTGATGCCTGTTTGTGTTGTTGTTGATGTCTGTTTGTGTTGTTGATGTTGTCTGCTTGTGTTGTTGTTGTTGTTGTCTGTTTGTGTTGTTGTTGATGTCTGTTTGTGTTGTTGATGTTGTCTGCTTGTGTTGTTGTTGTTGCTGTCTGTTTGTGTTGTTGTTGCTGTCTGTTTGTGTTGTTGTTGCTGTCTGTTTGTGTTGTTGTTGCTGTCTGTTTGTGTTGTCTGTTTGCTGCTATCTTTAGTGACTTGTACCGCGACATATCGTCGTTATAGAGTCACTTCTTTCCTATTTTACGAGCCTGTGTCACCTGCAACGACGCTGGGGCGACGCAAGTGACTGGGGCGACTCTCGGCCTCGGTACCGTTTTCATCGGGCATTGTCTGTTCAAAAACACGACACGAGAGCGATTAAAACCAGGAAAAGGAGCGCATATTAGCGACTAAAGTACATAACCAGAGTAAAGAGGAGCGTACAATCAATTTAGTCAATTAAGGGAGAAAAATAAAACAGCAAATGAAATTCTGCAGAGCCACCAGAACGCTGATAAAGAACTGAATACACAGAGGGAATAATTGAACAGGTTATTATGCAGAGATGTGGTTGACGCCACACACACAAACAATAACGGGCGTTTGATCTAAAAAGTGCCATAGGACTTCTTTAAGCATGGGATTTACAGGACAGACAGCAGTTCAAACCCTGAATACCAAACTTGAGTGTTGATAAGACTCCAAAAGATTACATTCTTCATGTGAACTGCTAAGATTTCCGCGAAAAAAGATGCGGGCTTCTAGGAAAACTTCCTTTATTAGACTAGATGCAGCCAACTTGCCAATTCTGATGCTCAAACCAATTCTCAGTGGCTAATGTACATTCTCAGTGGCTAATGTACATTCTCAGTGGCTAATGTACATTCTCAGTAACTACTGTGCATTTTCAGTTGGCTAATGTAATTCTCAGTTGGCTAATGTACATTCTCAGTGGCTAATGTACATTCTCTGTAACTACTGTACATTCTTAGTGGCTAATGTACATTCTCAGTAACTACTGTACATTTTCAGTTGGCTAATGTAATTCTCAGTTGGCTAATGTACATTCTCAGTGGCTAATGTACATTCTCTGTAACTACTGTACATTCTTAGTGGCTAATGTACATTCTCAGTAACTACTGTACATTCTCAGTAACTACTGTACATTCTCAGGGGCTAATGTACATTCTCAGTAACTACTGTACATTCTCAGTGGCTAATGCACACACTCATTCAGCTTACGTGAGCTTCATTTCAGCCACTTCAACTAGCTGCCGTGCAGGACACTCATCTTGAACTGCCACAAGCGACATTATGCCCAAAACAGTTTCTAAAACCCATGTTCCAGTCAACCATAAAGTTACTATAGTCCATAATTAGCATAAATTTACTAATTTATGATTAGTCCTTCTTGGCGTGGGCGTAGCCCCTCCTGTAGATGATGCTGTCCTTGCCCGGGTCGATGTTCCACAGCCCGTAGGCCACGGCGTACACGGCCAGCGCCAGCACCACCGACAGCCACAGGATGAGGTTGAACATCACCGGGAAGTCCGACTTGTAGTTGTCGGCCAGCCGCATGCCGTCGTCTTCGGCGGCGGCGGCCTCCTTCGGGGCGGCCATCAGCGAGCGGCCAACGCGGATGAGCTCGGCGGCCGGGCCGGACACGGTTGCCATGGCAACAAAGGCCCGCTGGGGCCCGGCGGCGTCGGCCAGCCGGCCGGCCAGCTTGACGGCGAACTCAACAACCCGGCGGCGGGCGTCGGCGGTCAGGCCGACTGTCGGGATGTCGACACGGAGGGCGTCGGGCTGCGAGTCGGCCAGCAGACCGGAAGCCACCGCCCGGTCGGCGAGGGCGCGGGCGAGACGAAGCTGCCGCCGGATCTCCGCGGGCAGGCTGGAGTCGTCAGACAGGGCGGCCGGCAGCGAGTCGGCGGCCTGGGGGTTTTCGGATTGCGCAACATTCGACTGAATTTCAGTTTGAGATGCGATTTCCGAGCACTGAACACCTCCCATCACTGAAACACACCTGACAGCTTATCACTGAAATCCACACCTGACACCCCATCACTGAAACCCACACCTGACACCCCATCACTGAAACCCACACCTGACAGCCCATCACTGAAACCCACACCTGACAGCCCATCACTGAAACCCACACCTGACACCCCATCACAGAAACCACACCTGACAGGCCATCACAGAAACCACACCTGACAGGCCATCACTGAAACCCATACCTGACAGCCCATCACAGAAACCACACCTGACAGCCCATCCTGAAACCCATACCTGACAGCCCATCACAGAAACCACACCTGACAGCCCATCCTGAAACCCATACCTGACAGCCCATCACAGAAACCCACACCTGACAGCCCATCACTGAAACCCACACACCCACATCATCTGACACCAGCACCGCAGAAAACTACATTTCTAACACGAAACAAGTAGCACTGATACACCTGACCTGACACCAACCCCGCTGACACCCACACCGCTAAAACCTGACCCCGGAGTCTCTTGATTACCTCAGCGCCGGCGAACAGGCCCGGGTGCGACGAGTCGGCGAGGTCGCTGGAGCCGGCCAGCAGCGACTTGGACAGGCCGGCACGGGCCGCAGCTTCGGCCAGACCAGTAGGCTGGTAGGTCAGCGCATCGTCGCTGCCGTCGAGGCGGAAGCTTCGCTGGGCAGAGGCGCCGGAAATGGCAGCGCGGATGTCGGAGTCGACCTCGGCGCAGGCGTCTCCGCAGGCAAAAGCGATGATGGCCAGGAGGCTGGGACGGCGGAAAAACGACACGTCGGAGACCAGGCCCGACTGTGTCTGTGGGGCGGGAAGTTCAGCGAACTGATGAGCTCTGCAGCCACCGCCTAGGAGCTGGGAGGCTGGCCCAGCAACTGAGGATCTGGGAGGCTGGCCCAGCAACTGAAAATCTGGGAGGCTGGCCCAGCAACTGAGGATCTGGGAGACTGGCCCAGCAACTGAGGATCTGGCAGGCTGGCTTAGCAACTGAGGATCTGGGAGGCTGGCCCAGCAACTGAAGATCTGGGAGGCTGGCCCAGCAACTGAGGATCTGGGAGGCTGGCCCTGCAACTGAGGATCTGGGAGGCTGGCCAAGCAACTGAGGATCTGGGAGGCTGGCCCTGCAACTGAGGATCTGGGAGGCTGGCCCAGCAACTGAGGATCTGGGAGGCTGGCCCAGCAACTGAGGATCTGGGAGGCTGGCCCAGCAACTGAGGATCTGGGAGGCTGGCCCTGCAACTGAGGATCTGGGAGGCTGGCCCAGCAACTGAGGATCTGGGAGGCTGGCCCAGCAACTGAGGATCTGGGAGGCTGGCCCTGCAACTGAGGATCTGGGAGGCTGGCCCAGCAACTGAGGATCTGGGAGGCTGGCTTAGCAACTGAGGATATGGGAGACTGGCCCAGCAACTGAGGATCTCTCTCAACACAACAGGCAGCAGAGTCAAGTAAATACAGTAAAATTATTACTAATCAGCAAGAAATCAAGCGAACCTCATCCAGGCCAAATAGTTGAAGGGGCAGCGCCCGCACATCAGCAAGTGAGGCTTGTTTAGAACTGCTCAGTTTAACACCAGATGGAACATTCACTACTGTCAGCTGATTGCCCAGTGCATCTAAAAGTTGATAAAATGATAGATTATATTCTGATTGATTTGTAGATTGTTACTCAAACTATGCAGCAAAAGGATAGTGAGACTAAGTAGCTTTATGAAGAGGCCATTTTATTGCATATCAGCATATATACAATAAAATATTATGAGTAACCTCAGCAAAAGCCAGTCAATTTCCTTCAGGGATTAGAAGACTAAATAATGTTTAAATATGTTCATCTCAGCAATTCCCCCATTCCATCAGCATTGACATCTCAGCAATTCCCCCATTCCATCAGCATTGACATCTCAGCAATTCCCCCATTCCATCAGCATTGACATCTCAGCAATTCCGCCATTCCATCAGCATTGACATCTCAGCAATTCCCCCATTCCATCAGCCTTGACATCTCAGCCATTCCCCCATCAGCATTGACATCTCAGCAATTCCCCCATCAGCATTGAAATCTCAGCAATTCCCCCATTCCATCAGCATTGACATCTCAGCAATTCCCCCATCAGCATTGAAATCTCAGCAATTCCCCCATTCCATCAGCATTGACATCTCAGCAATTCCCCCATTCCATCAGCATTGACATCTCAGCAATTCCCCCATCAGCATTGAAATCTCAGCAATTCCCCCATTCCATCAGCATTGACATCTCAGCAATTCCCCCATCAGCATTGAAATCTCAGCAATTCCCCCATTCCATCAGCATTGACATCTCAGCAATTCCCCCATTCCATCAGCATTGACATCTCAGCAATTCCCCCATCAGCATTGACATCTCAGCAATTCCCCCATCAGCATTGACATCTCAGCAATTCCCCCATCAGCATTGACATCTCAGCAATTCCCCCATCAGCATTGACATCTCAGCAATTCCTCCATCCCATCAGCTTGAAATCTCAGCAATTCCCCCATTCCATCAACATTGACATCTCAGCAATTCACCCATTCCATCAGCCTTGACATCTCAGCCATTCCCCTTCCCCCATCAGCATTGAAATCTCAGCAATTCCCCCATTCCATCAGCATTGAAATCTCAGCAATTCCCCCATTCCATCAGCATTGACATCTCAGCAATTCCCCCATTCCATCAGCATTGACATCTCAGCAATTCCCCCATCAGCATTGAAATCTCAGCAATTCCCCCATTCCATCAGCATTGACATCTCAGCAATTCCCCCATTATATCAGCATTGACATCTCAGCAATTCCCCCATTCCATCAGCATTGACATCTCAGCAATTCCCCCATCAGCATTGAAATCTCAGCAATTCCCCCATTCCATCAGCATTGACATCTCAGCAATTCCCCCCATCAGCATTGAAATCTCAGCAATTCCCCCATTCCATCAGCATTGACATCTCAGCAATTCCCCCATCAGCATTGAAATCTCAGCAATTCCCCCATTCCATCAGCATTGACATCTCAGCAATTCCCCATTCCATCAGCATTGACATCTCAGCAATTCCCCATCAGCATTGAAATCTCAGCAATTCCCCCATTCCATCAGCATTGACATCTCAGCAATTCCCCCATTATATCAGCATTGACATCTCAGCAATTCCCCCATTCCATCAGCATTGACATCTCAGCAATTCCCCCATCAGCATTGAAATCTCAGCAATTCCCCCATTCCATCAGCATTGACATCTCAGCAATTCCCCCCATCAGCATTGAAATCTCAGCAATTCCCCCATTCCATCAGCATTGACATCTCAGCAAAAATCTTCAAAATCTTCAACAAAAATGCGATGTCTTGGCCAATGGCCAAATGATAAGTTTTTGGCCAAAAATGCAACTTACACATGTAAAAAACCCTAAAGCAAAATTAACGCAACTTTGGGTAAGCAGCAGGAGTAACTATGACTGTCTTATTATGACAATATGCATTATCAGCTACTTAGTACTACTACTAGGGTATTTTTTCGGGTGGGCATTTTTGCAACCTCCTTGGTTGGCCGCTAAATCAATTGGCCAGATCGGCCAACTTGGCTGACTGCTGCGCATGTATGTCAGCAAAAATGTTTTTTTTTACTTTAAAGGAAAGGGAATAGAAGATTAGAGATGAGCAAACAAAGAAGAGGCGAAAGATATGATAAGAGAAAAGATAGAAGAGGAGAGAACAGCTGAGTGAGAATGAGGAGAGATGAAAGAGAAGAGGAAATGAGAGGAGAGAGGAGATGATAGATGATATCAGAAAAGAGAAGGAACAGGAAAGAAGAGAGAAGACATAAAAGAGCAGCGAGAAGAGGAGAAAGGAGAGGAAAGAGTAGATGAAAGGAGGATAAAGAGGATATGAGAGGAAAGAAAAGAGATGAGAGAGTAGAAAAGAGAGGAGATGGAAAAGAGAAAAGATTAGAGATCAGAGAGAGGAGATTAGATAAGAGAGTAGAGTTGAGAGACAAGAGGAGAGCTGATGGGAGTGTAGAAAAGAGATACAATAGAAAAGGGATGAGAGAAAAGAAAAGAGGAGAGAGATAAAAGTTTGAAGAGAGAAGAGAAGTTTCTGTTAAAATGTCTTCAACTCTTAATTTAACATGTACTCCCATTTTTGTTTGCCTTTTTCCTAACTATCAACAAGTTTTTGTTTGAGCATGACTTAAAAATCTGCATGTTTTAATAGCTTGTATCTTTACTAGATTCATATTCTGCTTCTGATGAGCCATTTGAATCAGGGCTCTTATCTTTTAGGCCAAATTGTCTAGCAAGTGGAATTATTGATTCTTATATATGAGGTTAAGAATAAGTCTTGATTTGATAAATTATTTACATATATATTTCATTTATTCTGAGGGTTAAATGAACTATATAAATAAAGTCACAGACAATAATTTTTTACTTTAATACTAAAATAAAAAGTCCGCAGCTATGCATTTTGTTAAAACACTTGAAAAACCTATTGATTTTAAATTGAATAAAATTCATTATAAAATAATATATTAGAGGTTATAAAGTAATTAGACTATTGAAATATCAAGCAGCAACTATTTCTTTATTTTGATAAATTGATATATTTTAAAGAATTCCACTAACTAATTAATGGATTATATTATATGGACTTGGACCCAAACCAATATCCAATTTAAAACTTTTTATTAATTTTAACACATTAAATTTCAAGTTTAAGTAGGCCTACCAGTGTTGGGCACCATTAATGAAAATCTTAACTTCCGTTAATAGCAAAAGCGTTAGCATTAAAACAAAAAATCTTAACTTTTTAACTCCTAAGTTTGTTAAGTTAACTGAAAGTTAATTGATAATCATTAATAAGTGTTAATCCGTTACAGTTAACACAGAAAGTACAGAAATCTTGCACATTTTTTCCAAAACAGACTTCGTATTACACATCTTTGCTATTCCATCTTTTTAGCGAAACACAGAGGTCATCTAAGCGATTTGAAAGCTAAAAAATAATAAATAATCATTTTAAAAAAATTGCATGCATAATACTACTAAAAGTAAAGCATATGGTAAAAAAATAACTTATTTTATTTGAAACTTCAAAGCTAATAGCGAGAAATTCATAATTAAATATGCATAGGAAGGTTGTTTCAGTACTATTAGCAGGCGTAGCAGAAGGTTGCGAAAGATTGGGACAGAAGTGAATCAAAGCGATCGATGCTCACACGCAAGAAATAAAGTTTCACACTATTTTAATTCATTATTTTAAAGTTTATTTGTAAGAAGTTGTTAATTACATGTACATCTGTATGATCATTGTCATAAATAAAGAGATTATATTTAGGCATATAGGCAAGCTCAAATACATTTGTAATGTTTAAACTTTTTGTAAGACTTCTATTTTTCGTTCTTTCTTTGCGTCTTTGGTCTTCAAAATTTTTAACGCAAATTTGTTAATCCATTAGTTCAAAAAAATCTTAACAACAGTCTATTAACATTAATGAAAAATCTTAACGCTTATTAACGTTTATTAACAGATTACTGCTTATTAACGGACTAGTGCCCAACACTGAGGCCTACATAAAATGGGTACTCCAGTCTGTAAATTAGCAAATATCAAAATGGCATTAGTCTGGGTCCACATCCAAGTCCATAAATTAGTTATAAAGGAAAATTCACTGAAATGGCCTAACATTGTCAGTTGTCACCAAAGTGACAATTGCAAAATTGTTTTGTCACCAAAATTTCCATTGCTAAAGTGACAAGTAGCCATCTACCTATAGTACTAATTAGATAATAAAACATGTAGCCTTCAAAATATTGTTATAGATTAGTAATTCCTGCTATTTATCCAACAATATATTTATTTTGCTTTGCTTTCTTTTTTTAGTAAGTTGAATTTTTGGCTGAAATTGACTATAACAAACAATTAGATATTGAACAATTAATTTGTTTATATGTTTTATATTTTAGACCTCTAAAACTAAAATTAAAAAAGGAATCAAATTCAAGAGAAAAAAACTTAAAAATTGATTCTATAGGATAGGCCTAAAGCATAAGAAGGCCTATAAGCATAAAACAAATAATTGTTATTTCCATTATTTAATATTTAAAACAAAACATCATTCATTGATCCATTTGAAATTTAATAAGGTTTGTCAGGAAATAGGCCTAAACTCTAGATTTTTTATACATACCAACTATTATCAATACAAAATTACACAGCAAAAATGCTTAAATGTATCTCTGTAGTAGTTTCAATTTCTGATAGTTTTATATCTTATAAAGGAACATAAGGAAAGGAATAAGGAATAAGAAATAAAGGAATATAAAGGAACAATATTACACATACACCTACCTTGAATGCAAACGATAACAATCATTAGCAAAGAAAGAGCTACAATAGAGCACTTCATCTTTTATTATATCTATTTAACGTTTAGAGGCAACAAAAAGTTGCAAATTTAATTCTGTGCTTTACAATGAAGAAGGCACAGACAAAATATACTAATTTTGGGTGGGTAGATAGATTATAAACGAATATGATCATGCAATATTGACTAGTAATAAATATATTTTTAACATTTGAATTATTTTTTGTTTTAAACAAAATTTTTTACTTTGATTATAAAAAACGCATCTAAAATTGTGTATTTTTGGTCAATAAGTTAATTAAAAGTAAATAACACTAACTAGCAGTTAATAAAGTAAAGTTTTTATAACATTAAGCACGAACACTTTTAACTTTAATTAGGGCTTTCATTTTTCGACCTAAAAAACGGTATCCACGCTTTTCGGTGCCTGTGCTTTTCGGTGCCCGTCATTTCGGTGCCCCAGCTTGCTTTTCGGTGCCCAAATTATACATTAGAATTGGACACAAAATATAGAGATTGAGCTCTAATTTAGCAGTAAGTGCTTTGTCTTTGCGGTACTTATTTACTTAAAAAAATAAAGTATTATTCATTTAGTTAAGCTGACCTGCTGTTTTAATGAATTCAAAATATGGTTTTCGATTAGGCCTACTCGATTCGATTTACTTCCATGTCGCTATAGCCGCGCGTCTCAGCCGCGTCAAAATTTTAAACTAATGCCCCAAATGCGCTTGTAATAAAATCTTATAGATTTAGATTATGGTCCAATAGTTATGCCCAAAAAGATTTCAGTTCATTAAATAATACTCGCTTCATTTCCTAGGCAGTTTTATGAAGTAAAACATGATCGGGTGATTCAAAAAATCAATACTAACTAAAATACATGTAGACTTGTCACATTTCATAATTTCGATCAAAACTATATATAGCATTGTTGATGGATTTTAACTTTACTAACTAAGTCTTCATAGCACTAGCACGCTTGCTGAGTGCAGCCAGCTTATATTGTATATACAGGATACAGCAACTGTGCAATTAAATTGAACAGATTTTTCCAATTTAAAAAAAACATGCCAGTTTAACAAAATTAATACTGCTTTTATTAAAAATATCAAACATTTTGTAAAGTATTTATTATATTATAGGTTTTTTAGTATCATCATTTTGGCGTAATATAAACTGGGGCACCGAAAGGCAATCTGGGGCACCGAAATGCCAGGCACCGAAAAGCACAGGCACTGAAATGCATGGAAACCAAAAAACAGCCTGTTTCACTGATGTTAAGAATGGTATGATGTGAACGAGCCTTTAATCCTAACTTCAACACGACTGCTTGAATCACTCTGTTATTTAATGAATCATGAACAAGTCAGATATACTGAGAATTAGCAAATAAAATACAAACTAGAATAAAGTTGAAATTTTTCACAAGGGGGCCTAGTGCCCTAATGCCAATTGCTAAAAAAACTTACATATTAGTCTTACTACTAACAATAATAAAAAAATTAATATTATGTCTATGCATTTTTGATTCAGTCACTGAGAAACCTAAAAAAATAGTATTAAGTTTTTATAGAATAGTTCTTAAATGCAAAAATAATTGCAATAATCAAAGTTTTCACTTTTTAAACTTTCCTTGTCCTCCTTAATGTTATCAATGATCTACACTCAGAAAGTTTATTAGAATTTTCAATATACCATTAGATATTTTAGCCATTTGTGTATTCTAGTGCTCATGCTCATTGGCATAGAGAGGGGGGATAGGGGATGTACCCCCAAAGAGCCTGACCAAAACCTATTTGTTGCCCTTTGTTGCTATATATGCTACCATATGACTCTGTCATAGCATTTTTACTTTGGTATGTATATCCCCCTGTAGGAAATTCCTGGCTATGCTCTTGCCAAAGCTACAAGGTTTGTCCTCAAGAAAAATCCAAATTCAAGCTATAACACAGTTTTGAATTATGTGACATACTCATGGACAAACACAAACCTTGGAAGGATTGGATGTTTTGTTTCTAGCCCAAACAGTGCTTGTTTTTTTCTATCTAAATTTATTTTGCTGTTGATACCTAATTTAGTTTGTTTGTTGAATTTTAACTGGCTCTTATTTATAGTAGTTTTTTGCTTATCAATTAAAGCAAAGATAATATGTGTGTAGAATATATAAAATATACAAAATATTTCTAAAATTTATACAGTATATTGTATAATAAAATGGCCAAGCTTCGAAATCATACAGTTCTAAAAAAAGTTGTATATTAAAAATGAAGCCTAATTCTAATATGTTATTATTGGAACTAAGCATTTGTAACTAGTGCTTAAAATTTTGAAATTTGATTTTTAAAAATGGTTTAGATAATGCATCAAGACCTTTGTAATTTCTATCAGTATTTTCTTGACTAAGCTATATCTAACTATAATTTAAGTTGTTTCAATTGGTGATTGCATTTAAAGATTTGTGTTTGATACTTTTAATGTTTAGTAAGTAGGTATTATAAAGGCAGTGATTATTTAGTTAGTACCAGTCAAATAGGGAATACAAAATCCCAAGTTTTGCTAATCCAAGATTTTTGGGATCAGGATATCCCAGACTTAAAAAATTCTAGGATTCTTGGGATCGGGATATCCTAGACCTTGCCAATCCTGGGATCCTGGCACAAATTAATAATAAAGTAGAATAGAACAAAATATTCTGGGATCCTAGGATTGTATTCCCTATCAGTCAAATAAGTTTGCTACTATTTAGCTGGCACTAATAAAATAAGCTTGTTACTATTTAGCTGCAGTGGTCCTCCACTACTGGTCAAATGAGCTCATCACTATTTAGCTGGCAGAAAGAGTAGAGAAGAGGGGAGAGTATAGAGAAGAGAGTGAAGCAAGAAAAGAGAAGAAGGGAAAGAAGAGAGAGATGAGAAAAGAGATGACAGAGTAGAGAAAAGAGATAATAGGAGACAGAAGAGATGAGAGGGAAGAGTAAGGAGGAGAGATGAGAGAGAAAAGACAAAGTAGAGAGGAGAGAGTAGAGATGAGAGTGCAGAGATGAGAGATGATATATGATAGATAAGAGAGTAGCAATAAGAGAGGTCAAGAGATAATAATTAATCACTTGTCATTGCAACCGTCACAATCATCCTCTTTCATTGCTTTAATAATGTACTTGACCTGAAGGCAGCTCATTTATGGCCTCAGTAGACAGTGTGGAATTCTTTAGCTAGTCAGCATAGAGTAGAACATTTGTATCTATCTGCTATTCAATCATGCTTGGGCGCAACTTTGGGATTCACTCGGCCATTTCTATTGGCAACACACACATGTAAGTTGCTATTGGACAGAATAGTAGTCAGACTGCTCTTAGCCAATAGTGACTTACATGTGTGTGTTGCCAATAGAAACAGCCGGGTGATTCCCAAGGTTGCGCATGTGTGTATTCAATGCTGACCTGCTAAAATTATTCATAACCTTGTGTCTACTATCAACATCTATTGCTGCTGTCACAATGTAAACTAAAGAACATTGCATAGTTAACTCATCTTGGCAGTACTGTTATAGGCAACTGATAGTAAAGACTTGTTGGTTTGCTTTTCTGAAGCATCCATAGCTATAGCTATTCCAGCTAATGCCAAGCATGTCAACATTTCAAGCAAATTCATTGCAGACTGTAGCGCAGAGTGCCAAGCATGTAGCACAGAAACCATCTGAAAAGACAGAAAGGCTGGTTAAAGATTGGTTAAAGGCCTCGCTACTCGATGAGTGTGATTCTTCCACTCCATTGACCATTAGCAAACCGAAGTCCTTCGATCATCATGCCACCAAAGGACTGGCTTCGAAAAAAAAGTGTAAGAGCTGGAAAGGTACTAAAAAAATCCAGGTCATCAATTCAAAAAAAGATTTGCTTAACCAGAATTTTTAAGCAACAATCCAAAAGGATGCAACTGGTGGACTTTAAACGTCAGCGTCAGTGTATAAATAAACAACGAGACTTAACGCGGTTAATCCACCCAACTGCTAAATCAGGTCAAAATCAACTAGCACGGGCACGGAGCCATTGTTCTGCATCAACTGTCCAAGCAAAGTTAAGCGCCCTGGATCCCATTGTAGCCGCTTCTTTCGATCCTGATGGAATACCAACAGTTGACCATGTTGGAAGGACTTCTTTGCACATTGCTATGGGGTCTTTGCACAAGTCAACACTGGAATTTACAATTGAAGTATTCAAAGAACGAAACATGCTGGCGTGTCGTGATAATGCTAATTTTACTCCGCTGCACATGGCTTGCTCCATTGGAAACTATGAAGCTGCAAAGCTATTGCTTAGAGCAGGTGCTTCACCAAATGAGTATGGGGGAGATAACAGTACAACTCCTCTTTACGAAGCCGTTTGCAAGGCACATCTAAATATTGTAAAGCTTCTGGTTGAGTTCGGCACAGACATTGCAGCAAAGGACAAAGCCGGAAAATCTATTGTTGAAATTGAAACTTCCACCGAAGTCCGTGATTATATTCGATGTGTGTTGGCTGATAATGCCACTGGTAGTGCTACTGAATCAGGGGCCTACACGCCTATAGTTGGCGAAAAAAGACTACCGACTATTTATGTTCTCAACTCAGTTAATTCGATGGATACCAGGCCTTTTATGTTACTTTCGGAGTTGTGCACTTCTTTGAATCTGTCAGAGAATTGCTTCAAACGAATTTATCAACAGAGCCTCGACTTCGTGACAATGGACAACGAATCAATCGCTAGTCGTATTATCAATCCATTTCTAAGAGACTCGTTTGAAAGATCTTCTGTCAGTGTCTCTAGCTGCCTTGTTGAAGTGAATTCATTTCTGAGAGATTTGCTTGGAAATACTAGCAAAAATTACGACTCTGGGTCTCAGGATATCGATGCGCCAGAGAAAGCGCAATCTTACGACTCGGAAGAAACAGTCGAAATGGTCTTCAATAGTTTTCGCAGCGAGCACGAGATTGAAATGCGCTCAGACGACATGAAGCGTCTTAAATTCTCAATTCAGAACAATGAATCGCATGGAAACTCACATTCAGACATCCCGTCTCAAAATCACCTTGATAGCAGCACTTCAAAAACTATATTTCGACACAACCCACTCAGTGGTCAAGTATTGCTACCTGGTTTTATCTCCGCCTCTTGCCACTCATCGACAGGTCATCATATTGATGCCTTGCCTAATGTTGACCTAGATCTGGACGCTGATGAGGAAATCAGAGTGCCACCTAAAGTCTTGAAATCCTCAAAGCAGAAGTCACATCCATTACTTTCTTCATCTAGCAGCAGAATACCCGACGTAGTTGGCGCACCTAAGTCACTTGTATCTCTTGTGCCTGCTACTCCGCCTTGTGACTTGCTACTGCCTAACTCGTCTTTAACTCCGGAAAATGATTCTGCTATGGTTCGACCGTCGGATGATATCTCTGCGTCTCTTGGTATGTAGTTTCTTTTAACTAACGGCTGTTTATAAAAAAGTATTCATAGCATAAAAATACAACACATTTCTATTTTCTTGTTTCTAGCTCCGCATGTTATAGAAGCTGCAGATTTGTCAAGCAAGCAAGACGCCATTCCATTCGTTTTTACACGGGGCCATTCATCATCAGCGTGCTGTGTTCAAGGTCAGTTGTTACTGGCGTATTGTTGCCTCTTCGAACATATTTGGAATATTGTCTAGTTTGGATCAGTAAAACTAATTAAAATCCTAAAATCAACTCAGAAGTAAAGGCTCTAGTCTACACACTATAGTGTTCCATAGATGATTAAATGAAAGTATTAAAATAAATATGTGCTCCGAAGTTCAGCTTCGTCTTCATATTTTTTAGAAGCAGCGCTTGCACCAGAGTCTATCCCAGGTTATCCTGATGACCAGTGTGTCCGCCAATCGGCTTCTTCAATCAGTTCAGGTATGAAAGCATTTTACACAAGTGCTACGTGTATGCTTTAATAAAAGGTGCTTGAGCTGTGGGTAGGTTTCTACCCTCAGATGGCATTAAACTACTGACGCTGACATACCCACCGCTTCACCGCATGTCCATCCTAAAACTGTGCACAGCCTCGCCAGGCCACTGCAGAGGCTTGTCAAGATTCTTGCTCGGGATATTCTGCGGAGCCTCATCTTGGAGATGCTGCATAGAGTTGCTGCCATGTTGCTTGTCCAGGGAGGCCATTCTCGTTTAGTATTCGAGTTTTTAAACGAATAAAACCTATCTTGATTCATTCACCCTCCCATATTTATTTGCTCTCGTATCTGACTAAGGTGTAAGTTGCATCGTTTTCCGAGGTTGAAATGTAAAGGCTCGTTCGGGAGGGCCGTAGCCTAGTAGTCCAGCGGCCGAGGCTCGATTCCAAGTGCAGCCACATTTATTTGGGGATAATTTGAATCTTGGCTTGGCTCTGCCTGGAGGGCCGACCCCCAAGGCACAGTAAAGTGTACATGCCTAACGATAAATATAAAGTTTGGGTCGCTGTACACTCCTGTGTGAATGTGTGCCTGTGCGTATGAATGCGTCAATGTCGCTTAAAGTGCGTCAGGGTGTACACAGCCCCCTGCCTCCAACAACAAACGACAAAGGCTCGTTATAATAAAATGTGACAGATATTTGCGTGACCAAACGGCTTGTACATATCAGTGATTTATTGATGCTCAGAGTTGGAAATGTTGAATGTTGTTCTCAGTATAAATGGAATTCTAATTTTAGATGGCTTTTCTACCGCTGCCAACCGAGAAAGCACGAAGGCGAACCGGAAAACAAAGTTTGCCTTCGACTTAAAACGCCGTCATCCCGGAGACATTTATGCGGTCACTGGAGTGAAGGCTGGTTCAGCATTTAGCATGCTTGATGTGCGCAACATCGAGTGAAATCAAGTGGCAGCTGACAAAGCTGTTTAAGCCTGAGAAGAGACTAAAAAAGTTTTCACGCTTTTTACGAAATTCTCGAGCTCAGGTGTCTTAGTTTGAATCTCGACCTCAATTCTTATTTATCCGAATAAGTTTACGTGACTCATGTTGTAATGCCTGTCTGTCTACATACGTCTTTTTCGTCTCTTACGAGTATTGTGTTATGTCCGTTTATTCAAAGCTAAAAGGTCAATGTCCAAATTTGTCTAGTTTTAGATTCATTGTAGGAAAACATTGCGTTAGTATTTCTAGGAAATGGATCAGAAAGAGCACACAATAGCGCTCGTACCTAAATTCATAATTTTCGTAAAATTTAGTAAAAATGAATGTAAAGGTTCAGTTTTAGTTCAAATGCATTGACCATATTTAGCTACATATATATGTGATTCTTTTACATTTTCTATTTTGTACTTTATTCTTTGCGTGAATTTTAGCAGCCTGCTCCATGCTACCTGATTATAAATATTCATATTTTGTTACTGAGAGCCACATTTATCAATCAGCTGTGCATTTCTTCCTCTGTAAATTGTATCTTTGCATTGCTCCAAAATGTTCCGCATAGCTGCGGAACAAAATCTGCGTTGCAAAATATTCTATATGATCTTTTGCTCGGAAAATTTTGGCAAGTAAGAGAAATTTAGAGCTTGTTCCCGCAGTATTGTTTTGCTTTTGAAAAATAGCGAGAAAAAATGTCAATTACCTGTAGTCAGCAATATATGACAGCTTCATTAGGAATTAGTTTTCTTCAAATATACTTCTCTGTTTGATGCTGCAAGACTTCCTCAGCAAGCAAGTAGCGCAGGATTCTTCTGTTGCTTGTCTAAGATCTAAAATTGTTAATGTACCACTCGTACATCACCGCTTCATGTATTGCCTTGAGGTAGCGCATGGGTGGCTTATGGGTGACCCGGAGGTAGCGCATGAGCTGATTTTATTCAGCGGTTTCGCCACCTGAATTGCAGAAACTGCAGTTCGCGTTGCTGGTATGCCCTGCCTGCGGGTTACATGTGCTGGTGCCTGGTAAAGCGGCCGTCACCTGAGAGGGTCATATGGTGGTAGCCCGGATGTCTCTGCGAGAGGCGCAATCAGAGGAGCTTCCGGCGCTGGTGAGAGCTGGGAGACAGAGCCTCTGGATTGCCTGCAGGTAGTGTAGTTCGCTCATGTTGAATGGTGCTGCTGGGTCCTGATGCGCGAGTCGATGACGCAGCTCTTGGCTGGGTAAAAACTGCAGACACAAAAATTTGGAATTCCAAATGCACCAGCGAAAACAAACTTTCCGTGCTGGCATCCATCCAATTCTACGAAAACCGGGTAGTTTCCTGTATGTACTTTAGTTGTTCGAGGAGGCACTTTTTCTCGAACGTCGTTCTCACTGCATTATCAACTTCTCGGCCTAGAACGTCGTTCTTACTGCATTATCAACTTCTCGGCCATCAAATAATTATGGTCTGAGCAACTCTTATCTGAAGATCCGAGCAACTCTCATCTGAAGATCTGAGCAACTCTCATCTGAAGATCCGAGCAACTCTTGCCTGAAGGTTTGAGTACGAACAAGCAATTAGTTAACATGTACATGTACAAAATTTTAATTGGGAAACCTCGTCTGCATGCAAGTCGGAATTAAACTCAAGGACCACTAAGAATACTTCGTTCTAGTAGTCCTTGGGACTCCTTGATTAAACCATAGGCCTGTGCCCAAACACAGGGAGGCCCTTAGCTGCGCATACAAGGAATAAACGGCCTGTTTTAAACAAGGAAGAATGCAGCAAATTACTACTCCATATACTCCTAGAAGAGAGCCTAAAACAGATGGTTTTTTTTCGTTAAAAGTTTTCACTGCGTTGAGAGAATTGCCTACTGGCAGCTTTGCCCCATTTGAGCTCATTCATCAGCTGTTTCATTAATTTTGCATAGCAGTGGCTGAGCTGCGAGAGTGCAGGCGCAGTCAAGAACAGCTCGCAGTCGTCAGATGCATGAAAAGCTGCTTCGTTCTTCCAATTAATTGGCAAGTGAAGCTGTGAGCTGCAGTATAGACATGGACTACTCAAACACCGGGACAGAAACTAGGAATTTTTTACGAGGCTGGTCTTTTTAAGCAGCTGACGGGGCTGGCTGGCTTATTTTCATTAGAGCGATGCTGTGTTACTTTGTTGTCTAGGGTTATTTTCTACTGCTGCTAAAGGACCAGCCTCTTAAAAAATTCCTAGCTTACCGTCCCGGTGTTTGAGTAGTTCCTGAGTACAGAGCTGCTTCTTCCGTGTCTCTGTCGTCATGACAAACAAAAAAGAGGCGTTGTCTACGCAGCCAATCAAGGAAGCCGCTGCGGATGAGGGCGAGAGTATTAAGCCAGCCGTTCTTCTCCAGGAAAGCTGCAGATGCCCGAATCCAGTCAAGCGCCACCGACTCAACTCCCGGCAAGAATGGCTGCCGCTCACCTCCTGGCCTTCCTGATTCTGCTGGCCGGCTCGGTGCCGCGGCCGGCGGTGCGGGCCGGACTGGCCCAGCAGTTCCACAGCGTGAACGGCAGCCTGTGCATCGGCAGCGAGTTCACTGAGACCCACAGCACCGGCTCCGAGCGCGAGTGCGCCATGCTGTGCAGCGACAGCCAGCGCTGCCAGGCCTTCACCACGGCTGACGGTCCGTGCCAGCTGTTCGTGTTCGACAGGTGCAGCAAGTCGGTGCGGGACTGCGGCTGCTCCCGGAGAGGCCGCCTGTTCGTGAAGCGGCAGCCGGGACTCGAGCCGGGCGCGCTGTGTCCTCCTGGCTACGGAGACGAGCTGTGTGGAGTGAAGTACCGCACCATCAGCACCATGCCGCATCCTGGTCGGCCAGCAGGCAGCTGTGCGAGTCGGAGCCGGGCCTGGTGATCATGGCTGACGTGATGGACTCAACCGAGATGGAGCACGTAGAGAGCCTGTACAACAAGACCTACCCAGGTGGTTCGATGTGGCTGGGAGGCCTCCAGCTGCCGGGCAGCTCGGAGCCGGCGGACGGCTGGGTCTGGGCGAGCTGCGGCGGCAGCCTCAGCGCCAGCCTGTGGGCCAGCGGGGAGCCAAGCAATGGCGGTGGCAATGGCATAGAGAACGTCACATTGAGGTACAAAACAAAAGCCGGCCTTACGGACGTAAGAGACGACTTAACGGGCATCCCAGTCGGTGTGCTGTGCGAGTGCGTGTCGCCTTTTGATTGACCGAGTGCTCGAACAACTTCAGTAATGTCAATATAATTACACTTTTGAGACTTGAGTGCCTCGGTTAGTTTTGTGCCTTTCCTCCATCCATAATGCAGAGTAGACCCACATCACAGACTGTACACTCAAACTGTTCTATCGATTCTAATCCCGATTATGAGAATAAATATACACCTATTGCTAAACAACTGCAGTACTAAACACATAATGACTTTTACAGTGTACATGCTATACTTTATTTATGTTTAAATCAGTATTCAGGAGCATGCAATTTTTGTCAGCTGAAGATTTTAACTCTCCTCTATTGATGTAGAATGGAATTTACATGTACATGCGTTTCCAATATACTACTAGTAAGGAGAATTTTGTAAGTAGTTGAAACGAGGGATACTTGCGAGGGGGGGGGGGGTTGATTTGATTGCAGTGAAGATTTTATGCTCGAAAACTTTTAGTGTTTGATTTTTCTGCTCTTCTTGCCGTTGATGCACTCCGCAACATCCAACATTTTTCAACACCGAAACGGTGCAAAAAGTTATCAAGGTTTGCATGGTATGCTTTGGCCTTAGACAAGGAAACTAACTGAAAATTTGTAGTGGCTGTATTTTTTAAGTTTCTGTCTATCTTCAGTTAGGCTTGGCCTCAATGCTTTTAAACGAATTTTATACCTTTTTTTCACCATGATTATCGAGTTTACCGTCTTGAGTGATTGAGTTGCCCTTGCCTGCTAGTAAAGCGGCAGGTACAAGCAGGGCAGGGGCGGGCGCAGGTGATCAGCTGTGCATTTCTTCCCCTGTAAATTGTATGTTTTTGCATTGCTCTACATTGTTCCACACACAGCTGCACGTATTCGGCTGCAAAATATAGTCTACATGATCTTGTAGACTAGAGCTGAGAAACTTAAAGCTTGCATCCCGCAGTATTGTTCTGCTTTTGAAAAAGAGCGACAGCAATGTCAATTACCGGTAGTCAGCAATATTACAGCATAAATAAATATGGAATGAGGTCTCTTCAAATAGTTTGATAGTGCAAGACTTCCTCAGCAACAAGCACAGGATTCTTCTGTTGCTAGACTCTTAAATGTTAGTCTAGCTAATGTGTCACCCTCCATGTATAGCCTGGCCTGAGCTACTTGGTGCACTTCAATATGCTTGGTGCAGCTGATCAAAGGGCGCTGGGAGACAGGCCTCTTGATTGCCTGCAGGTAGTGCGGTTCGGCCATGCTGAGCGGTGCTGCTGGGTCCTGATCCACGCTTTGATGCGCGAGTCGATAAAGAAACTCTTCACTAGGTAAAAAACTGCAGTCACAAAAATCGCCTGAAGGTCTGAGCAGCTCCCATCTGGAGATTTGTGCAGCTCCCATCTGGAGATTTAAGCAGCTCCCATCTGGAGACTTGAGCAGCTCCCATCTGGAGACTTGAGCAGCTCCCATCTGGAGACTTGAGCAGCTCCCATCTGGAGATTTAAGCAGCTCCCATCTGGAGATTTGTGCAGCTCCCATCTGGAGACTTGAGCAGCTCCCATCTGGAGATTTAAGCAGCTCCCATCTGGAGATTTAAGCAGCTCCCATCTGGAGACTTGAGCAGCTCCCATCTGGAGACTTGAGTAGCTCCCATCTGGAGACTTGAGCAGCTCCCATCTGGAGATTTGAGCAGCTCCCATCTGGAGATTTAAGCAGCTCCCATCTGGAGATTTAAGCAGCTCCCATCTGGACATTTAAGCAGCTCCCATCTGGACATTTGAGAAGCTCCCATCTGGAGATTTAAGCAGCTCCCATCTGGAGATTTAAGCAGCTCCCATCTGGAGATTTAAGCAGCTCCCATCTGGACATTTAAGCAGCTCCCATCTGGACATTTGAGAAGCTCCCATCTGGAGATTTAAGCAGCTCCCATCTGGAGATTTGTGCAGCTCCCATCTGGAGACTTGAGCAGCTCCCATCTGGAGATTTAAGCAGCTCCCATCTGGAGATTTAAGCAGCTCCCATCTGGAGACTTGAGCAGCTCCCATCTGGAGACTTGAGTAGCTCCCATCTGGAGACTTGAGCAGCTCCCATCTGGAGATTTGAGCAGCTCCCATCTGGAGATTTAAGCAGCTCCCATCTGGAGATTTAAGCAGCTCCCATCTGGAGATTTAAGCAGCTCCCATTTGGACATTTAAGCAGCTCCCATCTGGACATTTGAGAAGCTCCCATCTGGAGATTTAAGCAGCTCCCATCTGGAGATTTGAGCAGCTCCCATCTGGAGATTTGAGTAGCTCCCATCTGGAGATTTGAATAGCACCCATCTGGAGATTTGAGTAGCTCCCATCTGGAGATTTGAATGGCTCACATCTGGAGATTTGAGTAGCTCACATCTGGAGATTTGAGTAGCTCCCATCTGCAGATTTGAGCAGCTCCCATCTGCAGATTTGAGCAGCTCCCATCTGGAGATTTGAGCAGCTCCCATCTGGAGATTTGAGCAGCTCCCATCTGGAGATTTGAGTGGCTCCCATCTGGAGATTTGAATAGCTCCCATCTGAAGGTCTGAGCAGTTCTCACTTGAAGATCTGAATACGAACAAGCAAGTTAACATGTACTATATTTTAATTGGCAAACCTCGTCAGCAAGTCTGAATTGAGCCATACGCCAGTGCCCAGACACTGACGGGCCGCTGCGCATACAAGGAATAACGGCGTGCTGCTCAAATTTGCTGCTCAAATATGCAGCAAATTACTATACCAAATACTCCCAGAAGAGAGCCTAAAACAGAAATGGTTTTTTCGTTGAAAAGTTTCCTGCGTGGAGAGAATTGGCTAGCAGCTTTGCCCCATTGAAGCTATTCAGCTGTTTTATAAATTTTGCATAGCAGTGGCTGAGCTGCCAGCGCAGTCAACAACAGCTCGCAGTCATCAGATGCATGAAAAGCTGCTTTGTACTTACAATTAATTGGCAAGTGAATCTGTGAGTTGCTTCTTCCACGTCTTTATCGCCTTGACAACCAGTGAAAGAGGCAGTGTCCACACAGCCAATCAAGGTATAGCTGCTGAGGATGACGCCGAGGGTATTAAGCACGCTGCTCTTCCCCAAGCGCCACAGCCACAACTCCCAGCAATTGAATGGCTGCCGCTCACCTCCTGGCCTTCCTGATTCTGCTGGCCGGCTCGGTGCCGCGGCCGGCGGTGCGGGCCGGACTGGCCCAGCAGTTCCACAGCGTGAACGGCAGCCTGTGCATCGGCAGCGAGTTCACTGAGACCCACAGCGCCGGCTCCGAGCGCGAGTGCGCCATGCTGTGCAGCGACAGCCAGCGCTGCCAGGCCTTCACCACGGCTGACGGTCCGTGCCAGCTGTTCGTGTTCGACAGGTGCAGCAAGTCGGTGCGGGACTGCGGCTGCTCCCGGAGAGGCCGCCTGTTCGTGAAGCGGCAGCCGGGACTCGAGCCGGGCGCGCTGTGTCCTGGCTACGGAGACGAGCTGTGCGGAGTGAAGTACCGCACCATCAGCACCATGCCGCATCCTGGTCGGCCAGCAGGCAGCTGTGCGAGTCGGAGCCGGGCCTGGTGATCATGGCTGACGTGATGGACTCAACCGAGATGGAGCACGTAGAGAGCCTGTACAACAAGACCTACCCAGGTGGTTCGATGTGGCTGGGAGGCCTCCAGCTGCCGGGCAGCTCGGAGCCGGCGGACGGCTGGGTCTGGGCGAGCTGCGGCGGCAGCCTGAGCGCCAGCCTGTGGGCCAGCGGGGAGCCAAGTAATAGCTGGGGTGTCGAGAACGTCACCGTCAGGTACCAACCAAAAGTCGGCATCACAGACTTTCCCGACACGGGGGTGGTAGTTGGTGCTCTCTGCGAGTGCGTGTCGCCTTTTGAGTGACTGAGAGCTCGAACAATTTCAATGTCAATATAAATCACACTTCTGAGACTGAGAATACCTCGTGTAGGTACAGGACAGTTGGCATCGGCAAAGTACGTTGCTCTTAAAATGAATTTTCGAAAATTCCCCCCCCTAAAGTTTTGTCACAGCAGGCAAGCAGGAGCTGGTGTTGCTATGTGATTAGCGCTGATTTTGATGAGGCATCGACCTGTTTTCCCGTTTCGAATGTTTGGCTGTTGGCTGTTGCCTTGACCTCTTTGCGATCGAAGTTTTCAATATGCGTATTTCTGTTTTTCTGTCTCACCCTGCAGACTCACTTGCACTCGTCTTATCGTCTTAACTTTTCCACCTGTAAGTTAAAATTGCGACCAAGCATCCCAATTGTTTAGCCAATGTAAACCTATGGTTCACAGTGCCAGCAACGCAAATTTGCTTTTTATTCATAATGCAGAGCAGACCCACACTGTACAGACTCTCTAAAATCAAACTGCCGAATCGATTGTAATCCCGTTTATGAGAATAAATATGCACCTATTACTAAACCACTGTCATCTACAAAATTCATGGTAGAATTACTTTTTTTATACACATCATGCATTAATTATGTTTAAATTAGTGCACAATGCATGCAGAGTGTGTCTGCTGTGGCTCCGCTTATACTTGAATATGTTTACTAACATAACATTATAAACCTGTAGTATGAAATTTACATGTACATGCGATTATAGACTACTAGTAATGAGAATTTTGTAAGTCGTTGAAACGCAAGGGGGTTTGATGTGATAGCAGTGAAGATTATCTGCTTTTAAAACTTTTGGCGCTCGGCTTTTCTGCTCTTGCCGTTTGTACTCAGTGACAAGTATCAGCCGGTTTATGAGATTTTCTGACGTTGACGGCTCTCAGAGAGCCACTTGTGTCCCAGGAATGACGCCCAGCTGCTAAACGGGGGCGAAATCATTATGCTACTCAAGGGCGCAGGCAGGGAGAGGGGCCCGCAGCCTCCATTGCAAAGCATGCGGCGCCCCCTTTTCCAGCAGGCTTGACGTCCCCCCCTCCTCACATTCGTTTCTGATTGGTTTTGCTGATTTATTGCATACTTGCAAGACATTCTTGCATCAATATTCTATCAATATTCTTGCATATGTTTATGTTTGCTATCATAACATAACCTGTACATTTAGTTTTGGGCTTTTATGTACAAACGCATATAGACTACTAGTAATGAGAACTTTGTAAGTAGTTGAAACGCGTGATACTTTTGCGAGGTGGATATGATGTGATTGCAGTGAAGATCGACAAGGTTTATCTCTGCAGGATCAAAATTTGCGGATTTCAACAGGTTGTCCTTTTTATTTATATTTCATATCTTCGCGCCCTGCCTCAGGGGTTTCAACAAACAATCACACGAAACGCATCTCCGGTTTTACACATTAAACTAGCCTGTTGCTACGAGAGCGAGGCTGGATTAGTTCGGGTTTTTTGCTTTGCCTTGGTTGAGTTCGAGCGATTGCAGGAGATCAGTCATTGAGTCTTTTTCCGCTCTTTCGCGCGCGTCGGTTCGCAGGTCCAGTTGCTACGCAACTCGGGGTTGACTAGCTGTCGGTTTTCTTGGGGGCGCCCGCTGCTCCTCCTCCCCTTTCGGCGGACTCCGGGCCGTGGAGCAGGTGGGGACAACTCACTGAGCTGCACAGAAGAGTTGGGAATCTGAAAGATCACTAAAGAGCGCCAGAGCAAGCAAAAGAGCAAAGCTAAACGGGCGCCAGCCAGCATAAGTAATGAGACACGTCCTGAGCCACTCCATCGTTTCTGGCAGCCAGACCGACCCGGGGGAGACCGGCCACAGCAATTATAATGGTAAAAGGGTTTAGCAACCCTGATGAAGGGTAAGCCCAAACGCCACCAAACCAGTCAGTTGCTAGGGCGATCCGCTCTGCCCTCGCAGGGGTTGTGGCGGAGTGGGTTGGCTAGCGCACTGGTTGAGTTAGAAGCGGCTCTCCCCTTCCCTTGGCTTCAGTCCCTCACAAATCTCCCAGTCCATGCCCGTCAGCAGTACATTGTTCTGCGAGGGGGTTCTGGAGGGGGTCCGGTGTTCTCCATCTCGTCCCGTTGCCATGCGAGTTCCGCGGCCGCCATCGATCGGTTGTTTTCCGCGGGCATCTCCCCCCCCCGGCTGTGGCCACGTCTCCTCCCGGGCGGGCTGGCTGTCTGACACGATGGAGTGGGATCAGGGAATGTCACATTAACTCATGCTGGCGTCCGTTTTGCTCTCCTCTTTGCTTGTTAGTTTTTATCATCAGGTTGCTCTGAACCTCTCTAGTTATCTTTATAGAGTTCCAACTCATACTGCAGTGGCAGATGCTGGACGCGAGACTCATGGAGTTGCTGACATGCAAGACAAAGACAATTGAAGTTTGTGATCTTGTTCAACTTCATGCATCACAATGCGTGGCCTGTGCAACTTTTGTTCTGATTCAAGATTCACGGTATTCACGCAGCAGCTCAAGAACCAGGGATGGAACCTAAGTTCAACCGCGGACGTGACGGACTGGAGCCGACAACTGGCCACCCAGTCGACTGAATGCACCTAAATATTCAGGGTCCATGGAGAGATAAAGGGCAAGATAAAAGAAGGAAGCCGCTCTCACCGGCCTTCGCTTCAACTTGGCTCGCAGCCGAAGTACTTTCAGTCTCCTCTGAACCACCGTCGATGAGTCTCAGCCCAGCAGCAGTTCTTAGTGCAACGATAGCTGACTGCCCCATTTCTAGCGCTGTCCTGCGCATAAATTACTGATCCGATTCTGTGTCCTTGGATTGGCTTCACCGAATTTCAAACACTAACTAAGTTTGCCCCCAAGCCAGAGCAGTTGAGTCAAGCCAAGCACCCAAGCCAGAGCAGTTGAGTCAAGCCAAGCCCCCAAGCCAGAGCAGTTGAGTCAAGCCAAGCCCTCAAAGCCAGAGCAGCTGAGTCAAGCCAAGCCCTCAAAGCCAGAGCAGCTGAGTCAAGCCAAGCCCTCAAAGCCAGAGCAGCTGAGTCAAGCCAAGCCCTCAAAGCCAGAGCAGCTGAGTCAAATTCAGTCAAAGTGCGCGCCTATCAAGTCAAATATGCGCTCCTGCGCCAAAGCTGATCGACAGCGCGTTTATGCCAAAAGTGCGCGCCTCTGCCTTCAAGGAGGGCCAGTCTCAATCCTCCGCAGTCTCCCAGCTTCAACACATGCCCCCCATGCGCGCCAACCCTGGCCCTAACCAGAGCTTAACCTGGAAGGTTCTCAACGACTGCTTTTCTTGGCCAGGGGGATTCAATCCAATTAAATTCCCACCAGCCTGCGGCACCGCAGCTGCTGGGCTCAGGGTTGGCAGACAGTCAATTCAAATTGGCGCGGAGGCCTGGGCAGCAACTGCTGCCAGCACCGCTCCTCAGCTTCCACCAGCATCCCCGCTTGTGCTTTTATGACAATTAATAACAACTCTAACTGAACCCTAGCGGGTCTGTGGGGCTCAGTTCTGCCACAGCGCTAATAATTTATGAGCTACAGATCGGATAAGTCATATGTATATTATATATTTTTATTTGAATATCAGACTGAAGTTATAAAAATGCACGTTATTCATTGTAATTTTTTGGGCTAAAAATATTAAACTACTAATTCTTTTGCGAAAAAATTTTGCGGAGCGACTTGCAAGGAGAAGCAGGAGAGCGGGAAATGAAACTAGGTCGTTGCTGCACTCGACATCATTGGGCCGTATGTATAAAGCCTTGTCCAGACTAGCTAGTCCGGACTTGGGTAGTTCAGTCTATAGTCTATGGTCTAGCTACCTTAGTTCTGTCTATAGTAGACCTATAGACAGACCTATATGTCTATTAAACCCCTATGTGCCCTGCCCTGGAATTTGTCTATGTCTAACAGACCTATAGACAGATCTATAGTAGACCTATGCCTAGACCTATAGACAGAACCAAGGTAGCTAGACCATAGACTATACATGTAGACTGAGCTACCCAAGTCCGGACTAGCTAGTCTGGACTAGGCTTTATACATACGGCCCATTGACTAACGATTTCACTGTTATCTTTTAGTTAAACCATAGACAGCTGTGTTGTCTCACTCCTGTGGGGTAGGAATTGAACCAAACCCAGTTCGATTTAAGCAACGAAGCGAGCGCGTCCAAAATGCAGCCCAAATTAATCGGCTGCTAAACTTAAGCTACTTTCCAAACGAGTGAGTGAGCGAGTTGGATTTCGTCTAGAGCAAAATTGCAAAATTACGGGTCACAAGCAGACCAGGACAGTTCAGAGGTTAGTAAAACGGACGACATGCATAAATTTTTTTCTCTGCTACCTTTATGCCTTTCTTCGCTGCCCAAGAGCCGGACCCAAAAGTGGTCGTGCCTGTCACCAAGCTCGGACCTGTTTCGTCCCGTCAGCACCTTATGAATCAGGTGATCGACGTGGATTCCACAAACGTAGAAGGCGTTTTCGCGTTTCAGCGTTTTCGCTTGACGTCAATGGAACTTTTGCTAACTGCGTGTTCAATTTCAAGCCTTAGGATGCAACCTGACATCGTCAATGCTACCTAAACTGGAAAAAAACTACTAAGTTTTGCCGACATTTGTTTTAATAGTTGACATTGATTACTGGATCAGTTTCCAGTTGAACTTAAATAATCCAAATATACTAAATCTCTAAGGTTTGTATGCTTGCTTGCTTGTCCATAATAAGTATTCTAAAAATAGAAGCGTGCTTGTCTCAAAAGCTGAGAACTGGACAACCATTGCAGCGCTGTCTATGGCCGAGCTGGGTGCCCTCATCACATTCTTCAACCTTACGGTAAGGCTACAGTATGGCCATCATACTAGAGCCGCTGCTTCTATCGAGTCTGTCGCCATGACAACCAAGGGAAAGAGGGATTGTCCACAGAGCCAATCAAGGGAGATGGGGGCGAGAGTATTAAGCCAGCTGCTCTTCCCCCAAGAAGCCGGAACCCAGGCAAGCGCCACAGCCTCAACTCCCAGCAAGAATGGCTGCCGCTCACCTGCTGGCCTTCCTGATTCTGCTGGCCGGCTCGGTGCCGCGGCCGGCGGTGCGGGCCGGACTGGCCCAGCAGTTCCACAGCGTGAACGGCAGCCTGTGCATCGGCAGCGAGTTCACTGAGACCCACAGCGCCGGCTCCGAGCGCGAGTGCGCCATGCTGTGCAGCGACAGCCAGCGCTGCCAGGCCTTCACCACGGCTGACGGTCCGTGCCAGCTGTTCGTGTTCGACAGGTGCAGCAAGTCGGTGCGGGACTGCGGCTGCTCCCGGAGAGGCCGCCTGTTCGTGAAGCGGCAGCCGGGACTCGAGCCGGGCGCGCTGTGCCCGCCTGGCTACGGAGACGAGCGCTGCGGAGTGAAGTACCGCCTGATCAACAGCACCGCCACCTGGTCAGCCCAGAAGCTCAGGTGCGAGGCGGGAATTCTGCTATCGGGGTTTCTGCGATCCGCTTCACATTCCCCGGGTTTGGCCCCATTTGTTCGGGGTTGTCACGTATAGCTGACCTGAATTTTGCGCAATTTTCACTCACTAATAAAAGCCAACCCCAAGGCGTAGAGTGAGCACACTGCCGGAGGATGAAAGTCAGGGTAGATTAAGACTCGGTGGGTGTTTCCGTGTCCGAATGATCCATGCATAATCGGAAATGGTAGCAGAAACGGCTCACGGGCCCTCCGCAACTGACTGAACTGACAGGTGCGAGTCGGATTCCGGCCTGGCGATGCTGGCCGATGTCACTGACTCGTCTGAGATGAGCCACGTGGACGCCATGTACACCGCGCTCAGCCCGGGAGTCGCTGTCTACCTGGGCGGCTACCGCGTGTCTCCTGGGGCCGCTCAGACCGACGGCTGGCTCTGGGCGGCCTGCAACATCACGGTGGACAAGACGCTCTGGGCCTCTGGCGAGCCCAATGTGTTTGAGGAGAAGGCAACGCTCCGGTACCAGACAGTGCCGAAGCTGGTGGACATCACGGATTCGGGAGCCTACGGTGCGATCTGCGAGTGTGTGTCGCCTTTTGACTGATCGAGCTGGCCAAGCCCGTGAAGTAGAATATTTGAAACAGGTTAAAGTTAACTGAAATTGAGGCAGTGACCTGATATTGAAGCAAGGTGTGAATTCCTCTGTTTACATGTAATAGTGAATTGGCAGTCCTTGATGTACTGCTGAACTTGCTTAGAGTTTTCGGCGGAGCCATGGGTATCTATAATTAGATAGGCTTCACTCAAATTTCTGTTTCTTGTTCGATTCTATTGCCGCAAAATGCTTTAGCGTGATGGGAAGTTTTCAGTCTTTCTGAAACACGAAACGCCCGCCTGGCTTCGGAGACAAGCTGTGCGGAGTGAAGTACTGCGCCATCAGCACCCACCGCATTCTGGGCTGGGTCTGGGCGAGCTGCGGCGGCCAAGGACTACTCAAGTAACATATAGGACGCTACACTCTATAGGACGTAAATGTTGGAAGGCAACTTTTCGACGAAAATTTTCAGCACAAAAATTGTTACTGCTTTTGATAGGAGGCAGATCCAGTGTTCATCTTTTGATGTGTTGTGCCGTTCTTATTGCTCTATCGATATTCGTAAAGCTTTTTGTTCAGAAAATTACTTGTAGGATTATACGTTAATTTTTTATTCTACGTACAATTGCACATGTCCTGTGCCTAAAAACCATTAAAACAACACGGCTCGGCTCATTGGTTTTATGAATCTGTTTTGTCTTTCCTCGCTGACTGTGTAGCAATATGTGAAACAGAGATGATAAAATTGATTCATAAAACCAAAGATTCGAGCTGTGCCATGCATTTTTTTATGATTTTTTAGGTACAGGAAAGATACGAAGATTAAAAAATTAACACAGAATCCTAACTTGCTGAACAAAAAGCTTTATGAATATCAATAGAGCTACAAGAAAGGCACAACATATCAAAATATGAACATATCTCGGTAATGTATTCTCTATAGTTTCGACAAAGTAGATAGGTAAGCAGGAGCTGGTGTATAGTAGGTGATTAGCGCTGATTCTGATGAGGCATCGACCTGTTTTCCCGTTTCGAATGTTTTACAGTACTTTCAAAAACTGGCCTAGACTGTTGCGAGCATATCGAAGTTTTCAATTTGCGTATTTTGTTTTTCAACTTTTCTGTCTCACCCCGCACTCGCCTTTGAGTTTTCCACGAAAATTAGAAGTGTTATTCAATGCTTCAGTGATATGTACATGCAAATATCCTATCTAAGCATAAATTACATAAAAGCAATTTGCTAGATGTGTGTCATTCCTGGAATAGACGCTCGCTGTCCTCTATTGAATTCATAGCAAAAATGAATCGATTTTATATTTGTTATATTTAATTAGCCCGGTTGAAAAACTTAGCGGGCCTCAGTGGGCTTTTGAGCGGGCCATTAGCGGGCCGAAGCGAATCGGCCCGTATTACAGGCCTTTTACAACAAATTGGCCCGCTGAAACTCGGCCTGCTCTGAAGCCCGCTGATTAGCCCGCTAATGGCCCGCTCGAAACCGATCCGCAGATCGGCCCGCTGATTAGCCCGCTGGTTGGCCCGCTCACTGGCCCGTTCTAAACCGGCCCGCTGCGCGGCCCACTGGTTGGCCCGCTGGTTGGCCCGTTCTAAACCGGCCCGCTGGTTGGCCCGTTGGTTGGCCCGCTCAATGGCCCGTTCTAAACCGGCCAGCTGCTCGGCCCACTAGTTGGCCCGCTCACTGGCCCGCTGGTTGGCCCGTTCTAAACCGGCCCGCTGGTTGGCCCGTTGGTTGGCCCGCTCAATGGCCCGTTCTAAACCGGCCAGCTGCTCGGCCCACTAGTTGGCCCGCTCACTGGCCCGCTGGTTGGCCCGTTCTAAACCGGCCCGCTGGTTGGCCCGCTGGTTGGCCCGCTCAATGGTCCGTTCTAAACCGGCCAGCTGCTCGGCCCACTAGTTGGCCCGCTCACTGGCCCGTTCTAAACCGGCCCGCTGGTTGGCCCGCTGGTTGGCCCGCTCAATGGTCCGTTCTAAACCGGCCCGCTGCACGGCCCGCTGGTTGGCCCGCTCACTGGCCCGATCTAAACCGGCCCGCTGCTCGGCCCACTAGTTGGCCCGCTGGTTGGCCCGCTGGTTGGCCCGTTCTAAACCGGCCCGCTGGTTGGCCCGCTGGTTGGCCCGCTGGTTGGCCCGTTCTAAACCGGCCCGCTGGTTGGCCCGCTGGTTGGCCCGCTCAATGGTCCGTTCTAAACCGGCCCGCTGACTTGTTGTGAACGTGATAATCTTATCAAATGGTGTATAAACTTGTACGTGTAAACTTTTGCGGTGTCTTGGCGCTCGGGCAATTATTTGATTTGTAGAGCACTAATGCTGTCCAATAAACTGTGCATACACAAATTTCATGATGACATGTACAATGAGTGTGTCAATTTTATTTATTTTTATCGCCTTATACGCCCACAGCAATTTGTATATCGCGCTACGTTGTGACGTATGTACTTCAGATATCACCCAGTTTAGTGTGAAACCATTGCTTCGCCCTTTGTTGGCTCTTGGGCTAAGATAGCAAACTGATTTAAACTGATAGTAGAATGATGGTATTTGTTAATTAACAATTTTAGTACGGATTCTCTCCTAGTCACACAGGTATTCAATTTCTTCATTTTCAGTCACTTGAACGACTAAAAGAGCTCGACAAGAAGTCAGTTGCCATCGCACGGCGCTTCAGTCGACTCAAAGAATCACTCAGACAGACAGTTGCGGCGACAGCCCGTCCGACACGAGCAGAAGCTTCAGTGAGCCATTTACTAACTGCAACTCGGACCACTCATGACGTACCAACCACTCATGACGCGCAAACAAGCAACAGTGTAGCCAGTGTTGGCAGCAGCTGGCAGCCAGCATTGGCAACAGGTGGATGTAGCAGTGGCGTCCAGACTCCCATGGTCGTCGAGCCTACCGGCTCGCAGTATTCAGACAACGACGATGAGGACGTATCTTCTAGATCTATCGTTGAGGAACCAGGCGAAGAAGCTCCAGATGACGACTATTGGAGTGGCGCTCCAATGGCGTTGGACGCCATCGAGCAGTGCGACGATTGTGAGGACTTCACTGAAGATGACCGCCCACCAGAGGATGAGGATGTACCGTGTGTTGGCAATGGAGCCACCCATAACCCAGAAGCTATGGATATGCAGCCGCGTAGGAGAAATGGAGCCGCACTTTTCCTAGACTCTCCGTTGACCTACGATTCGTTTGCGGCCTATGTGCATTTGTTCAGCGAGCGCCAGTCTCTGCCAAGGAAAGGCATAGCTGACCTGCTTCGCCTCTTCCATGCAGCTGTGCCAGTCGGTAGCAACCTGCCTGGTAGTGTATATTTACTACGGAAAACAGTCCAGGCATTCGCGAACGACTTTACATCGCCACCCCGACTGTTCTGTTCCTCCTGTAGTGCTGAGGTCACGTCAGCACAGGCTCAGAACCGTGAAAATTGCACTTATTGTAACAAGGAACTGTCGCCGGCCGGCGTATCCAAGTTTTATACCACCGACTTTAAATTGCAAATCAGACAGTTAATTGAACAGTGCCGGCTTCTACAGAGCGTAACTTTCCCTGTCGATTTGTCATCTGAAGATCGTAATTTTGTCTCAGTATCCAGTTGCGACGAGTATCGGCATTTCAAGCGTTCAGTTCGGCTACACTTGAAGCAAGATCTGTCGTATACTGTGAACATCGACGGCTTTCCAGTATTTGCAGACGCGCTGATGGAAATGTGCCCAGTGTACTTGAGTATCAACGAAGTACACGAAGCAATGAAATCGCGTTTCATCGTCGTATGTGGTTTCTGGGCTGCAAAGTCGAAAGTCAAGACATCCACCTTCCTTCCCGGCCTTGTTAGAGAGCTGAATGAGCTCCGGTCTATCGGGATCACCTACAGCACAGGTGGTGGCACTGAAGGCGACGCGCCTGGTCTTCTTCGACTGCACCCGTACCTATTCGTCTTGGATGCCCCACAGAGAGCTGAGGTTGTCGGTCTAAAGCGTCACAATGCAGAGTTCGGCTGCGACAACTGCTATGTGAAGACGCAGAGATCATTGGGTGCCAATCGGTACCCAGTCAGTGGCAAAGAAGAGGCGGTTGCGCTGGCAACCGCAGTCGGTTGTATTACACCGCACGCTCGTAGCTTGCGAGACACGCGCCTACTGGCGCACAACATCCCGGTCGGCAAGGACAACTATCTGGGCGTTATGTGCGTGTCAGTGTTGGACCAGTTAAACGGTTTCGACTACATGCATGGGTGTCCACCGTGTCTGCTTCATCAGTGCTATCTTGGACTCGTTCACTGGATTTTGAAACAGCTGTTTCATCCTAAGAAACCAGACATGTACCACGCGCATAACCCCAATCTAGTTTCGCGACGTGCAGATGTGGACCTTGCCTCTTCGCGGATTCACGTACCCCTGTCTCATCAACGTGCTCCCCGAAGTTTCCATGAACTCGGCATGTTTCGGGGCCACGAACTTGAGGCATGGTTAATCGTCTACGGCCCTATGGTGATGGAAGGCATCCTGCCCGACCGCTACTACTGGCACCTTCAGCTACTGTCCACGGCCATGTTCTGGCTTACATTGGATGGAGCGCCTCTAATGGAAGTGATGAAAGCCAGCCGGCTTCTGCACTACTTTTACAGTCAGCTGCCTCAGATGTACTCCAACATGGCCCTTACGTACAATGCACACCAAGTTTGTGAGCACTTTGTATCGTACGTAACTTTATACGGGCCAATGTGGAGGATGTCTGCGGGCTTGTTTGAGTCGTCGCATGCGAATCTTCGCACCAAAATTCACGGCTCCAGGAATGTTGACACCGAAGTTGCCGGCCTCCTACAGCGCCAATTGGCGCGAAGGCAAATGATGGCCGAATTGCAACTCCCCAACATCTTCAGCGAGGGACCACCAAATGGTGAGGTTCGACTGCCGGATGGTGTGCGACTGCGCAATCCTATTCGCCGCCAATTGGCGGGCGGTGACACACGGTATGGCAAAGCAGTACTGACCAGCGGGCTACGCATTGAAATATTCTTGCCTCGCCTGATCCACCAGCGCGCCGCCTCGTGCTTTGTTACTGTCCTCATCCCTAACTGTCGTCAGCCGTTTGAATTCGCACGAATTGAGGAAATTCAACTCCGGGACAATTGCGCATGGGTTCGCCTACGCCGCCTTCTGACTGTGGAGCCGCACGAGGACAATCATCCGTTGTACCGCTTGACTGGCGAACCGGACCACGGCGGATGCTCAGTCGCACACGTTCGGCGCCTGCGTGCCAATCCATTTTGCGCAGTTGACAAATACTACTTCGAAATCCCTGCTAACGACGTACTCGCTACGTGTTGTGTGAACGACCGCTACGTAGCATTCCTCCCCCATATTCAGTTTTCTTACGCAGCGTGAGAATTGTATGTACTCATTGTACGTAGGGTGTCCCAATAAGAAGGAAAAATCGTTGCACAGGCTTTCTGGTAAAACAATATAATTTCTTAGAACTCACATCACTATAGTAAGTAAACATTCGAAAGTTCTAAAGCTTTTTAAATTGAGTAGAAATGTCACCTGTTCATTCAAAACTTATGACTACAGTTTACAACAAGGGGTGAGGGCTAGAGGACACCCTCGCTCAAACGGGACGGGATATGCCATAATTGCTCTTTTCCAGCATGCCTTCTTCAACTGTGTTTTGCTTTTATTGCTTTTATATATAATATATATATTGCTTATACTGCTTACTACTGCACATTGCTATGTGGTATCATAGGAAATTATATTTATATTTAGTAACAAACGTCGGTCACATGACGTCTATATCCATATGTTGCCTTCCTTTACGCCTTTATTTCTACCTGACAATATAGTAGGTTACAACCGGTACGCAGCTGTCCTTTTGTTCCAATAATCACGGTTTGTCCGTTGGCCCTGACAAAATTGGAAGCCGCAGCAGTTGAAATGCGAAAAGCCGCAAACAATAACAAGATTCACAGACGAGCCATTCGGCTAGTCATACTTGCTGTGTGCCCTGAGCAAGACCTGCGAACCGCATCTTGGGCTGGTCGACAGGTGAAAGGAGAGAAAGCGGCCAACCGGGTTGAGCTGGATAGCTCTAAGAAGGCGGCCATACGGTCCTACCTGGCCAGTAAACTGGTCTCAGAGGAGGACAAAAAACTATTCACAGACGCCGAACTCGGCGAGGTCTTTTGCCGTACAGCCAGGACCGTACGGGATCGGGAGAGTTCGTCTGCGAAAAGTGGCGCCTGCGCAGAAAATGAAGAGGAAAGCGAGTAGTAGAGACTAGGCCTCGATTGTGGTGACAATTTTTCACTATGCTGACAAACATTACTTTGGGTTGAGAATAGACTCTGAGGCTAGGGTTGCTCTTTTATATATTAGCTCTTTTAGCTCTATTAGCTATATTAGCTCTTTTAGCTATTCGTGCCACCATGAAAAAATACTAGTATTCAATTTTAACCTTAACATCACTTTGTTTTTACCAGATCCGATGATGTATATTCCCGGTTTTTATAAAAAAGCTAATTGTACGGCTCATCGGTCTGACTTAGAAATCTCATGCTTATTTTGCTTCTTTACTTATTTTTTTTGTTCGTTCAGCGGGCCAACCAGAGGGCCGGTTTAGAACGGGCCAACCAGCGGGCCAACCAACAGGACAGCCAGCGGGCCGGTTTAGAACGGGCCAATGAGCGGGCCGGTTTAGAACGGGCCAATGAGCGGGCTGGTTTAGAACGGGCCAATGAGCGGGCCAGCCAGCAGGCCGGTTTACAACGGGTCAATGAGTGGGCCAGTGAGCGGGCCAACCAGCGGGCCAACCAACGGGCCAACCAGCGGGCCGGTTTAGAACGGGCCAACCAGCGGGCCAACCAACGGGCCAGCCAGCGGGCTGGTTTAGAACGGGCCAATGAGCGGGCCAGCCAGCAGGCCGGTTTACAACGGGTCAATGAGTGGGCCAATGAGCGGGCCAACCAACGGGCCAACCAGCGGGCCGGTTAAGAACGGGCCAATCAGCGGGCCAACCAACGGGCCAACCAGCGGGCCGGTTTAGAACGGGCCAATCAGCGGGCCAGCCAGCAGGCCGGTTTAGAACGGGTCAATGAGTGGGCCAGTGAGCGGGCCAACCAACGGGCCAGCCAGCGGGCCAAACAACGGGCCAGCCAGCGGGCCGGTTTAGAACGGGCCAGTGAGCGGGCCAGCCAGCGGGCCAACCAACGGGCCAACCAGCGGGCCGGTTTAGAACGGGCCAACCAGCGGGCCAACCAACGGGCCAGCCAGCGGGCCGGTTTAGAACGGGCCAATGAGCGGGCCGGTTTAGAACGGGCCAATGAGCGGGCTGGTTTAGAACGGGCCAATGAGCGGGCCAGCCAGCAGGCCGGTTTACAACGGGTCAATGAGTGGGCCAATGAGCGGGCCAACCAACGTGCCAACCAGCGGGCCGGTTAAGAACGGGCCAATCAGCGGGCCAACCAACGGGCCAACCAGCGGGCCGGTTTAGAACGGGCCAATGAGGGGGCCAATCAGCGGGCCAGCCAGCAGGCCGGTTTAGAACGGGTCAATGAGTGGGCCAGTGAGCGGGCCAACCAACGGGCCAGCCAGCGGGCCAAACAACGGGCCAGCCAGCGGGCCGGTTTAGAACGGGCCAGTGAGCGGGCCAGCCAGCGGGCCCAGAAGCGGGCCGTGGAACGGGCCGATTTGAGAGACTCGTTGATTTGGAAAAATGAGCGGGCTTTTAGAGCGGGCTTTTCTGACACGAAGTGGCCGATGAGCGGGCCAATTTCAATGGGCTAATCCAGTATTTTTTTCAACCGGGTAGTTGTTTAAATTCGTGTACACGTGCATGCAGATCTTTTCTGCCGCAGCTCCGGTATGAGTAACATACGAGTACACCATGCCTAACCCTGCAGTTATGGGGGGCTTCACATCTATATATGCACATGTAGACTACTAGTAATAACTGTCAGTAGTTGAGAAGCGTGATACTTCAGCAAGGAGGGGGGGGGGGTAAGGGTAACTGATTAACCATCCAGACAGCCTTTGAGACAGTGGAGGGAGCAGATATACTCGTAAATTTGAATGGAACAGGATTTCAAGTTTTGAGTTTAAAATGGTACACGACGAAGCTTGAGTGCGCGTATCAGACATTAAAAAACCGACTATACCGTCTCACTGAGTGACCAGACCAATAACCAATCGTCACTGAGTAACCAGACCAGTAACCAATTGTCACTGAGTGACCAGACCAATAACCAATCGTCACTGAGTGACCAGACCAGTAACCAATTGTCACTGAGTGACCAGACCAGTAACCAATTGTCACTGAGTAACCAGACCAGTAACCAATTGTCACTGAGTGACCAGACCAGTAACCAATTGTCACTGAGTAACCAGACCAGTAACCAATTGTCACTGGGTGACCAGACCAGTAACCAATTGTCACTGGGTGACCAGACCAGTAACCAATTGTCACTGGGTGACCAGACCAGTAACCAATTGTCACTGAGTAACCAGACCAGTAACCAATCGTCACTGAGTGACCAGACCAGTAACCAATTGTCACTGAGTGACCAGACCAGTAACCAATTGTCACTGAGTAACCAGACCAGTAACCAATTGTCACTGGGTGACCAGACCAGTAACCAATTGTCACTGGGTGACCAGACCAGTAACCAATTGTCACTGGGTGACCAGACCAGTAACCAATTGTCACTGGGTGACCAGACCAGTAACCAATTGTCACTGAGTGACCAGACCAGTAACCAATTGTGACTGGGTGACCAGACCAGTAACCAATTGTCACTGAGTGACCAGACCAGTAACCAATTGTCACTGAGTGACCAGACCAGTAACCAATTGTCACTGAGTGACCAGACCAGTAACCAATTGTCACTGAGTGACCAGACCAGTAACCAATTGTCACTGAGTGACCAGACCAGTAACCAATTGTCACTGAGTGACCAGACCAGTAACCAATTGTCACTGAGTGACCAGACCAGTAACCAATTGTCACTGAGTGACGAGACCAGTAACCAATTGTCACTGAGTAACCAGACCAGTAACCAATTGTCACTGAGTAACCAGACCAGTAACCAATTGTCACTGGGTGACCAGACCAGTAACCAATTGTCACTGAGTGACCAGACCAGTAACCAATTGTCACTGAGTAACCAGACCAGTAACCAATTGTCACTGAGTAACCAGACCAGTAACCAATTGTCACTGAGTAACCAGACCAGTAACCAATTGTCACTGAGTGACCAGACCAGTAACCAATTGTCACTGGGTGACCAGACCAGTAACCAATTGTCACTGAGTGACCAGACTAAATTTAAACAAAATTATCTGCTTTATAGCTCCCATTTCTTCGACGCTCACCGCAGACGCTTGCTACTAAAACTGTGCATGTGTCATGAAGACTCAAACAAGAAACGAACGGTGATGCAGAACGCAGAAAACCTAATATTAACGACATTTCTTCACTCGCCATGCAAGCTTTTCGCGTCAAAATCTCTACTTTCTACTTACATGCATCAGTAGACAAATTAGACCGATTGGCCACCGATCAACGATCGCTCCTCCCGTAAGACCCAATTAAATCAACAATTAAGCAGGCACTGCTATCAGCCAGTTTTGTTTTAAATAGGCAATTAATAATTTATTAGACGCAAATGTTCGGAGTGAGCAGGCCAGAGGCCAGCAGCAGTTACAAGCGCGAGTTGTTTTTGTTAATGTTAGCGCGAGTCCACTTCATCCTCAGAGCAAGGCACTGATGGGCCAAAGCGAAGATTCTGGATGGCAGCAAGATGTTTCTTGAATGTTGGCAGATTGAGTGAGTTTCCCTTTGAATTTAAATTTTTCCTGCAATATGCGCATCAGCTACTGAATAAAGAATAGCTTATGGCCGGCAGTTCTTGCTGATATCCCGAAATCTTTGTATCAAACTAAGGAAACAAAACAATGTGATATTTAATAATAAATAAATAAATATCAGTAAATAACGAGCTAGTGTGATGAGCGAGTGTGAAGAACCCCCCCCCCCAATAGAACTATTCGAACCGAAAGAATGAACTTGAACTTCGAATCGAGTCCCACAGGGGCTTATAGCGGCATTTGATCCCCATTCAGAGTTTATGCAGTAATGAAACAGGAAATAAAATCAGTTTGTGGCTCAGCGGGTGATGAGGGGGTCAATTGCCGCCCTTCTTGGAGTCTTTGTCCTTCTTCTTGCGGCCGGAGAACATGCGGAACAGGCTGCTGCTCTTCTTCTTGTCCTTGGAGTCCTGGGCAGCCGACTCGCCTGCGGGTTCAAGTGGCAGCGGTGGAGTCTGGAAACGGCTGCTCATGACTGAGCACTGCGAGCGCTGTTTGTTGAGCAACAGCTTGTGGTTTCACATTTTAAATCGGCGATGCTTATAATTGACACACTGGGATAAAACTCGGTCTCTGAGCACAACAGGGTACTGTGAGCTCATGTAGAAAAATACTTGCTTCCATTGTTCTCCAGTACGCCATTTAACCTGTTGATCTATTTAAAGCACGGAAAATCGTTACGCTGATTGAATATTCACTAAAGGCTGCTTAATTCTGAAAAGTTGCCTCCATATGGTTTAGAAGTTATTACACAGTTTGAATTTGTAGTTCTGCGCCACCCTGTATTCACAATCACTAAGACAGACAGACAGACAGACAGACAGACAGACAGACAGACACACAGACAGACAGACAGACGGAGAAAGTTCCCATTTATCGGTAGTGCATTTTTCTCGCAAGGCCTGCTATCAAAGGTGTTTCTAAGAAAGCAAGTTTCTAGTCCTCGCACGAGACAAATGAAGGAACTCAAAACAGGCCAGGAGCCCACCTGTGGACACACAGCCGCATGGTGAACATGCAGTGCATAGAACACATACAACAGAAGTTACTTGGAATATTTCAGTGTGTCAATTGTAGGAATCGCCGCGTTAAAACAAAACACAAGTTGGCTGATTGAGTGCTGCAGCTACTCTGGAATCTCAGCCTACAACACAAAATGCAACATAAATGCGCATAAAGCCTACTGCCCCAGAGCCCAGACCAGGGATCAGCAAACTTTTTATCTCAAGGGCCAGACAGAACCTAGCGCGTTACTGCGGGCCAGCGGATGGGAAAAGGAGAGGAAATAGAGAAGAGAGAAGAGAGGGGAGAAAGGAGAAGAGAGATAAGAGAAGGGAGAGGAGAGGAGAGAGATGAGGAGAGAAGAGAGAAGAGAGGGGAGGGAAAAGAGAAGAGAGGGGAGGGAAAAGAGAAGAGAGGGGAGGGAAAAGAGAAGAGAGGGGAGGGAAAAGAGAAGAGAGGGCAGGGAAAAGAGAAGAGAGGGGAGGGAGAAGAGAGGGGAGGGAAAAGAGAAGAGAGGGGAGGGAAAAGAGAAGAGAGGGCAGGGAAAAGAGAAGAGAGGGGAGGGAGAAGAGAAGAGAGGGGAGGGAAAAGAGAAGAGAGGGAGGGAAAAGAGAAGAGAGGGGAGGGAGAAGAGAAGAGAGGGGAGGGAGAAGAGAAGAGAGGGGAGGGAAAAGAGAAGAGAGGGCAGGGAAAAGAGAAGAGAGGGGAGGGAGAAGAGAGGGGAGGGAAAAGAGAAGAGAGGGGAGGGAAAAGAGAAGAGAGGGCAGGGAAAAGAGAAGAGAGGGGAGGGAAAAGAGAAGAGAGGGGAGGGAGAAGAGAAGAGAGGGGAGGGAAAAGAGAAGAGAGGGGAGGCAAAAGAGAAGAGAGGTGAGATTCCACTAGAGAGTTGAGAAGAGACTCAAACCCTGAGCGGGCCGGACTGCAGTTTCAAAGGACCCGAGGGCCGGACAGAGAGGCATTGCGGTCCGCAGTTTGCCGACCCCTGGCCTACTAGACCATGAGCAGTGCACACAGAGCAAAAAAGCGAGTTTCCGCGCCCCATACCGGACACATCGGCTGACACCGCCACCCGAGGAAGAGTCTGAGACACCTGCTGGCCGGCTGGGGACCGGGGCTCTGCACGCGAACAGTGAAGGCACAGCGGGGGGTCGGTGAGTGACACAATGCATGAGTAAATTTAGCCTAGCATGCGCAAACTGTACTACTAAAAATGAGTATAGACAACAAGTAGAGTGAAGCGTAAAAAATAAGTTTTATAAGGCAAATAAGGCAAAAACATCACTTTAAGGTTATGCAAAGTTAAGGTTTGACACCCAAAGCTGGTTTGAGGTTAGTTTAGGTTTTAGTACACAACACAGAGGTAAGCGGCATGCAAACAGAGGTGTAAAATCTGCATCAATAATGAAATAAAATTTATTTTTAGCTGACAAACCTTCGTCTGAGGATGAATCGCCATCGGCTGCGGCAATGAAAAAGCAGAGATTGCAGACAAAGCAGAGTTACTCATAGCAGCTGAGCGCAAACTTGATAATATATCAATAACTTTAGCACTTTGCTCGCGAAATTGTCTAACTAGGTGCGCCCGGAACTCGGGTGATTAATCTTTGCTTTACCTAATCCGCTTCCTCTAATCTGATTCCGATTAGAGATTATCGGAATCAGAATCTACTAATAA
This sequence comes from Macrostomum lignano, assembly GCA_002269645.1. NCBI lineage: Eukaryota > Metazoa > Platyhelminthes > Macrostomidae > Macrostomum > Macrostomum lignano. The sequence continues at coordinate 169,497 of NIVC01002409.1, forward strand.
TCCGCTTTCTCTAATATGCTTACTCTAATCTGCTTCCGATAATCCAATTGTATTTATTTGCTTCCGATAATCCAATTCCTCTAATCTGCTTCCGATAATCCAATTCCTCTAATCTGCTTCCGATAATCCAATTCCTCTAATCTGCTTTCGATAATCCACTTCCTCTAATCTGCTTCCGATAATCCAATTGTCTTTATTTGCTTCTGATAATCGAATTCCCATAATCCGCTTCCCGCTCACCTTTGCCGCCGGCAGCGCCGCCCTCCTCAGCCCGAAGCTGGGCGGCCCGCGACTTGCCAGACGAGGCAGTCGAGACAGACGCCGTCGGAGTGGCGCCGGCAACGGAGGCGGCCCTTGGCGAGCCGGAGGCGGCCAGGGTGGCGGATTTTCGCTCTGTCGGGACCGGCGCGGCCGCAGCCGGGGAGGCCGGCGGGGTTCCCGAGGTCACGTGACTGGCCGGCCTCGGGCTGGCGGCCACGCTGGCGTGCTTGATGCCACTGGCGCCGCCGCTGCCCCGCAGCGACACCTCCAGGCTGACGGTGGTGTCGTCGGCGTCGAACTTGTCATCAACATCGTCGGCAGCGCCGCCGCCCTCGGTGACGTCCTCGTCGGCCTCCTGGCGGATATCGGCGAGCTGCCTGCTGGGATCCAGGCTGGCCTTGAAGCTGATCTGGCCCTGCCAGGTCAGGCAGTCCTGGGCGGTGGGCAGCATCAGCAGGTACAGCGAGCCGTCGCGCAGGTGCAGCCGCAGGGCGTGCCGGTGCTCGGCGTCCATCTCGCAGCGGCAGCCGTGGATCATGAGGGTGTGCTGGGCGGTGTCCCCGGTCACGTGAGCTGGCACACCGGCAGAGGGGGAGAGACAAGCGTTAGACTTTACTGACAGTAGGTTAGATTGATTTTTATTAATTCATATCTTTGTATATTAAATTAATTTATTAATTAAGCTGCTAATGGCAGCTACAGTGGCTGAGAACTGGAATTTGGGGGGCATTCGATACGCGCCCATCTTGAGCGCCACAAGAGCGCAAAAATCAGATTGCAGTACATTGCGCGCGAATTTCCGATGCGCTGCGCTCTTGCGCTCCCAAATTTGTGCTCCACAATCTCCACTGTTCCATATTAGCCTTCGTAATCTGCCTTCGTTCGCCTTCCGATAATCAAATCTCACTAATCAGCTACCGATAATCCGCTTTCACTAATCTGTCTCCGATAATTCGCTTCCACTAATCTGCTTCCGATAATCCACTTCCACTAATCTGCTTCCGAAAATCCACTTTCACTAATCTGCTTCCGAAAATCCACTTCCACTAATCTGCTTCCGAAAATCCACTTTCACTAATCTGCTTCCGATAATCCACTTCCACTAATCTGTCTCCGATAATCCACTTCCACTAATCTGTCTCCGATAATTCGCTTCCACTAATCTGCTTCCGATAATTCGCTTCCTCTAATCTGCTTCCGATAATCCACTTCCACTAATCTGCTTCCGATAATCCGCTTCCACTAATCTGCTTCCGATAATCCGCTTCCTCTAATCTGCTTCCGATAATCCGCTTCCACTAATCTGCTTCCGATAATCCGCTTCCACTAATCTGCTTCCGATAATCCGCTTCCACTACCCAAAGACGCGCTTATGCCCGATCCGCTGCGCTATTTCGGCCAACCATCACAAGGCGCACAAATCCCACAGATTAGTGGCACTCAGCACACAGCCAGCCACTAGAACTGGCGGTTAAATCAAACTACTTAGAATTAGGTCTAACGGTGATCGTTATGCAAATCAAACCTCTCAGGTACGAGAGGTACATTAGTGAATGATTAGCCTTGGCGTGAATGATTTTGGTGAACTGCGCAAGATAAATTGCACAGACAAAAACAGAAAAATTATCGCAGTAGACTCTGTCGCCAAACGAAAATAGAAACGCGAGTGGAAGTCAAATCGGTAAAGAAAGAATTCGATTATTTTCCGGTTATAAAAACACGATTACACAAAAATGCGCCAGTTAGCTACTATGAGTAGCTTGATAAAAATGACGCGGGTTTAAAAAACACAAAATCAGAGGACTCGGGCTGGCCCGGTCGAGACAGACGACTGGTGACGACATACCGGCTGAAATGGGGCGCAAAGGTGTGGGCGGGAGTGAAGCACCTGCCTGTGCTGAATGCGTGAGCGGCGCTCTCAGCCAATCACACGGGCAATTAATATTCATTAGGCAATCAGGTGACTTTATTGAATGGAAAATCTGATATTTCAATCATTACGGCTTGCTTTGATTGGGCAATTTTGCCGGCTGCATTAAAATTACACTTACCAGCTACAAAGGAGAAAATTTGGAATAAAAATATAATGGGGAAATGTTTAAATATTGTCAATAATTATGAGATAAGTAGCTTATAAATATGCATATAGGTATGTATTGTTTCTCATTCAGTACAAAACTCCGACACTTACTAATACAATAATATTGCGGCAAGCAAACACTGGATGGCCTACTGCAAGTAGTATTGTGTTGAACAGGCGCATGCAAATTCACATATACAATACAATATAAAACACGGATTGAGCGGTCATTGTTTAACATTTTAAATTTGTTTAAGTCTAAAAAGCTGGCAGCACATCTTTTTATCCAACAAAAATCTGAGCTTTCTGGAATAAAAATTTACAAGCAGCACCAACTTCCTGCCCAGTAACTTCCGCACTACAGCTCCCAGCACCTCTAATACCCCCCCCCTACCCCTACCCCACAACTACCTCCCCCACACCCTAAGCTCCCCCACACCTTCAGCTCCCCCACACCTTCAGCTCCACCACCCCACCTCCCCCACCTCAGCTCCTCCTCAGCTCCCCCACACCCCAGCTCCCCCACAACCCCAGCTCCCCCACACCCTCAGCTCCCCTACAACCCCAGCTCCCCACACCCTCAGCTCCCCCACACCCTCAGCTCCCCACAACCCCAGCTCACCCACACCCTCAGCTCCCCCACACCCTCAGCTCCCCCACAACCCCAGCTCCCCACACCCTCAGCTCCCCCACACCCTCAGCTCCCCCACACCCTCAGCCCCCCACACCCCAGCTCCCCACACCCTCAGCTCCCCACCAGCAGCTCCCCACCCCAGCTCACCGCTCTTGTCCTTGAACACGGCCAGCTGGTGGCCGCACAGGGCCGCGAACCGCTTCTTCCACTTCTTGATTGGGAATTTCTGGCCGCCAGCCTGCAGGTCCTGCCGGATCTCCAGCTCGCCTTCGATTGACGGCGGCATCAGGTCTGACAGGCGGCTGCGCGACTTGCTGCCGCTGCTCTTCTTGGTGTTGAAGGTGTGCGACTTGTTCAGGCCGGGCTTGCGGGGCGTCGGCTGCTGGGCAGCTCGGAAGCCTTGGCTGCGGCTGAGGCTGCCGATTCTTCGGCGATGCTCTGCGGCCGCGTCAGCTGCGGCCTCGATCGCGCTGCCACCTCCTCGGAGATGGGCGGCGTGTGCGGCTGCTGCTGCTGCTGGCGCATCGTCTCCCGCTTCTTCACCCCGGCTGTCAGCTCGTTGTAGGCCATCGACTTGCTCCGCTTGGCGCTGTCGGTGCGCCGCTGCTCCTCGAACCGGCGCTCCAGCAGCGTCAGCTCCGTCAGGGCGTCCACGCGCGGCTTCTGCGCGCTCAGCAGGGCGGCCAGCTCTTCGCTGCGCTTGCCTCTGACCTCCAGCTGCTCGAGCCCGTACTCAAAGCCCGGCGCGCAGCCGCTGAACTCCCGGCCGAAGTCGTCCAACCAGCGGTTCATCCGCTGGCAGCCGTCCAGCACCCGGCGGATGTCGGCGTTCTCCACGTACAACTCGTGGCGCCTCTTCTGGGCGGACACGACCTGCTCGCAGAGCTGCGCCACCGCCGCCTGCTTGGCGTCGATGAAGTCCGACATGAACGGGCAGTCGCGCCGGCACTTGGCCGCCACCCGGGCGAACTCCTGCGCCTGCGACTCGCGCTGCTTGGCCTCCTTGCCGCGCTGGGCGCTGCGCTCCACCTTCAGTTCGAGTTTTGTTGCTTTATGAGCTGCCTAATACGATTTGAGCAATCTTTGAGCGGTAATGCAAACCGGCCTAAGCCAGTACACAGCTTGAACCGGCCTAAGCCAGTACACAGCCTGAACCGGCTAAGCCAGTACACAGCTTGAACCGGCCAAAGCCAGTACACAGCCTGAACCGGCCTAAGCCAGTACACAGCCTGAACCGGCCTAAGCCAGTACACAGCCTGAACCGGCCTAAGCCAGTACACAGCCTGAACCGGCCTAAACCAGTACACAATCTGAACTGGCCTAAACCAGTACACAATCTGAACTGGCCTAAACCAGTATACATTCGAATTTGAGTATAAAGAATTTCGAACGCGTGGCGTTTGCAGGTGAGTTCCCAGCTCAGCCACTGGTTCCTACCCCTGACAATCTTTATGCTGCAGACCTGCAGCTCGAAGTTCTCACCTGTTCCACAGCCAGCTTGTAGCTGGGGGCCAAGTCCTCGGCCAGGATCTGGTTGAGCAGCTGCTGCAGTGCCTGGAGCAGGTCCGAGAACTTCAACAGGCCCGTGTGAGCCTCCTTGGCGGCCATCAGGTCCGCTCGCTTCTCCTCCGCCGTCTGGGTCAGCTCCTGCCACAGCCGCTCCACCGCGCTGACGTCCTCGTTGATGACCTGCGGTGCAGAGCGGGAAGGATTGACAGAATAGAGAGCAGAAATACAAAGACTACAGAGAGTAGACACAGACTACAAAGTAGACACAGACTACAGATAGTAGACACAAAGACTACAAATAGTAGACACAAAGACCAGATTAAAGACACCAAGACTAGAAGAAACACAAAGATTACAGAGAGAATAGATACAAAGACTACAGAGAGAATAGATACAAAGATTACAGAGAGAATAGATACAAAGATTACAGAGAGAATAGATACAAAGATTACAGAGAGAAGAGATACAAAGACTAGAGAGAATAGATACAAAGACTACAGAGAGAATAGATACAAAGACTACAGAGAGAATAGATAAAGATTACAGAGAATAGATACAAAGATTACAGAGAGAAGAGATACAAAGACTAGAGAGAATAGATACAAAGACTACAGAGAGAATAGATACTAAGACTACAGAGAGAATAGATACAAAGACTACAGAGAGAATAGATACAAATATTACAGAGAGAATAGATACAAAGACTACACAGAGAATAGATACAAAGACTACAGAGAGAATAGATACAAAGATTACAGAGAGAATAGATACAAAGACTACAGAGAGAATAGATACAAAGATTACAGAGAGAATAGATACAAAGACTACAGAGAGAAGAGATACAAAGACTACAGAGAGAATAGATACAAAGATTACAGAGAGAATAGATACAAAGACTACAGAGAGAATAGATACAAAGATTACAGAGAGAATAGATACAAAGACTACAGAGAGAATAGATACAAAGATTACAGAGAGAATAGATACAAAGACTACAGAGAGAATAGATACAAAGACTACAGAGGGTAAACACTGAAAATTTCCGACGGTCGGCAGCACTCACCGTCTCGGCATCGGATCCCTTGAACTCATCCATAAGCTGGCGTCCCCTCTTATCCAAGTTGTCGCGCCGCTGTCCCAAGGGCCTGAGCTCGCTCTCCGTGAGCAGGTCGAGGCCCCGGAGCAGCTCCTCGTTGGAGGTGAGGGTGATGCCGAACTGCGCCAAAGACTGCAGCTCGTGCAGCGTCTCGTCCAGAGCCTCGTGCAGGCCGCCGGCCTCGTGCAGCAGCTTGTGGATCTTCTTGGAGTCCAGCAGCGATTTGTGGAGGTCCCTGGCGCTCAGGTGCACGTTGGCCAGCCGGGTCTTCAGCGCGTCGCGCAGCGCCTTGGCCTCCTCAAGGCGGCAGTTCTTCTCCGACTGTAGGCCGGCGAAGTTGGCGTCCAGCTGGTCCATCTGCGACTGCCGGCTGCGCAGCGCGCTCTGCGCCTGGCCGCATTTCTCGATGGCGCGTTCGCAGGACTCCTCGTCGCTACCAGCCTCGATGGACTTCAGCACGATCTCCTGGGACCTGTCGGCAAATGGTGCGGAGCCTCAAATCAGCCAGTGCCAACTATGAACAGCTTCACCAATCTATGAAATGGTTTGAACAGCCTAAAAATGGTCTTACCTATCTACAAAAATGGTCTGACTAATCTACAAAATGGTCTGATTAATCTACAAAAAGATTTGACCAATATACAAACGATTCTGAATAATCTATAAAATGATTGGACTAATCTATAAAATGATTTGACCAATCTGTAAAATGATTTGACCAATCTATAAAATGATCTGACCAATCTGTAAAATGATTTGACCAATCTACAGAATGAACTGATCAATCTAAAAAATGTTCGGACCAAATTCAAAACGGATTGACCAATCCTCGGAATGATTTGACCAATCAGAAAATCAATCGGCTCAATCTACAATTAGACCCCACAAGCGCACCTCAGCCAGGAGTCGAACTCGTCCACCTGCTCCTTGAAGGCGAAGTATTTGAGATTCTCGTCCAACCGGCGCTTGTGCAGCTTGAGCAGCTGTGTGAGGCTGTCCAGCAGGTTCTGCACCTCGGCCTGGCTCTTGAACACCGCCTGCTCGTCCAGACGACTGGCCACCTCGGCCAGCTCGGCGACTCGCTCCTCCACCTTCTCGACATCGGCGGCCAGAGTCTCCACAGTCTTGCAGCGGGACAGGCAGACGAACTGATCGGCCCCGGGTTCCAGGGTTCGAACCGCGGCCAGCTTTTCTTCTATCCAGCCTCTTAGCCTCGGCCAGATCTTCCAGGTAGGCGAATCGAACCCGGGCCGCCTCCAGGCGCTCGGCCCGCCCTTGGTGAGCCGGGTGAGGCTGGAATAGGCGGCCTGCAGCTGGTTGAGCTGGCGGCGGCGTCTCGTCTTCGCGGAAGGAGCAGCAAGTCGGGCAGCGCTGGCCCGGCTGTCCACGGAGTCAGAGCGGTTGCGGTAGGCCTCCGAGCTGCCGAGTCCAGCAGCCCCTGGCCCACTTCGAGGACGCCATGGATCACCTGGACGATAGGGGTGAGCGGTTGCGAAACAGATCGATTGAATTTACATGCATCTACAGGTTCAAAATAGCTGCCTAGGTGCCTAGAGATCACGAAGAGTCGTGAATCTTTGGGATAATAGAAGAAACATTTAAGATCATCCTTAGCGATATCTACTGACAATAAATACAGATTTACAGATAGACAGAGACCCACAGGTCATATGCAAAGATTTAAAGATCATAGACAGATATACAGATCACAGATAGATCTATAGTTCTGGATATTTCACACATTATGGACAGATCTATAGATCATAGACACATATCTACACACCATATAAACAGATCTACAGATCATAGACCTCGATCTACAGATTCATAGACTCGATCTACAGATCATAGACCTCGATCTACAGATCATAGACCTCGATCTACAGATCATAGACCTCGATCTACAGATCATAGACCTCGATCTACAGATCATAGACCTCGATCTACAGATCATAGACCTCGATCTACAGATCATAGACCTCGATCTACAGATCATAGACCTCGATCTACAGATCATAGACCTCGATCTACAGATCATAGACCTCGATCTACAGATCATAGACCTCGATCT
>NIVC01002410.1:0-62500 GCA_002269645.1 Macrostomum lignano
CCGAATGTCTTTTAACGATAAAATAAATTGGATGGCTACCGGCAATTGATGCCGCTTTGTACGAACCCGTAATTTGCAATTGGACTGGGTATCAAATCCAACCACTGCGGCGATATTTTCCAACAGGAAGTTTCGTTGGCGACGCTTCTATATATCGATTATCAAAATGGAGCTAGAATTACTCGTGAAACCTCAGGTGTAAGTGGTGCTTTACAATTTAATTTCCCACATTTTCGTAATATATCCGCCTCCTTCTATTTCCGAGTGCTAATGCTACAGGAGATGGTGCTGACGCTGTTGGTTTATGCATACTGTCATGAACGACCAACAAGTGAATTTGAACTGGATTAACAACCGACGCCGGCTTGATAGTTTTGCGAGTGAATGGCATGACAGAGTTGGGGTTCTTGGAGTAATAAAAAATCAGACGGAGAGCAACAGTTCGTAATGATGTTCTTAATGACGCCGATCAAACGATAACTTATGCAAATATTGATAATGGCGATTGCATTTATTTGAAATTAATATTTTAAATCAAAGAGTTTGGTATCAATTAAGATCATACAATGTTTCAACCAAAGTTTATACACTAATTGGGCAAACTTTTTTACATATGATAGCGGAACTTGGGGAGAGTTGGATAAAAGGAACTCTTATGGGGTTTTGGTGCTCGAACTGGAGGATCGGATGCTGCACATTTTATTCGTGGTGCCGCCGTTTGTGGTAGCACATCAGCAGGCTATGATTTTGCTGCGACCGCATATTTGAACAACCACCCACACAGATCAGCTATGCTGCGACCTAGGCGCGATCGCCTAAGGCGCGGACTTCGTCGATCAGTTAAATATTTCTATATAAAATGGCTTTTAGTAGAACTCCATCGATCGGCAAAATAATGTTATTATTCCTATTCCTAAACAAGAATCAAATATAAAAACATTCAAATCTCATACCAAATTTTATTTAGTACTGAATGTTCAGGATAATAAGAAGCTTCAAGAATTAATTAAGTTATTAAAAAATCATATTATACTTCAAGAGTTTTGGAAAATAGGATTTAAATGGGAGAAAAAAGAAAGAATCAACTCCAATACAATACCTATTGAGCTCGGGACAAATCCCAAAGAGCGCGGGGAATTCATTTTGGTGCTATTAAAAATAGACGAGAATGTCGGTATCTGAAGCAGATAAAGGGAACGCGACCATTTTAACCAACGTAAAGGTCACATGTTAAGTAATGTTGATCGTATTAACTATGATTATGATTTATATACTAAAAAAGTAAGAAGAGTTTCAAACCATATAAGAAATATGGATTTTTTCAATATTGGATTTGGAAGCTTATCAATGTTATGTGTAATCGTTTTAGGTATTTTACAATCTATTCCAACTCTTAATTTATCTCAATTATTTTTAGGTATTTCAATTGGCTCAATATCAGGTTTTGAATTGATCAGAAACTTATCAATACTTTTAGCAATTAAATTATATCTTAAAAAAAGAAAGGAAAAATATAAATCATTAAGAGATGTTGCCAAGCAATATAAAAATCAATTATATTTATATGTGCAAAAAATATTGGATGATGGAGAGATAACGATTCACGAGTTATCAACCGCGGTTGAGTTATATGAAAAATATTTAAAAGATAGAAATAGAATTTTAGATGTTGAAACTTTTACCGATATGGAATTAAAAGAATTACGTTTGGACAAACCCAAAGCTCCACCGATAGAAACATTAGGTATTTACGAACCTGAAACTATTGCTACTGGGCACAAAGCCCGCGGTCAGGAAGTGCTGTAGAACTTAATGTGGTTGGCATCATGTTGTTTGTTTTTTTAATGCATATGTTATATATTCTTCCCAAAGTGGTAACTCTCTTCTGATCTAGGTTTAAATTTTTATCAATACATAAAAATTCCAATGACTTTTTCAATAACATTTCGTTAGGTATGTTACCTATCCTTATAAACTTTGTATTCTCTCGAATAAGAAAATTGAAATAATATCCAACTAAAATTAAAATCCTTTCAGAGTCTTTCGAACTTAATCCCTTTCCTTTATTTAAATGGAAAAAGTTATTATATAAATAAACATTATTTCCGGGAATTAAAATTGGATCAGAAATGTCTCTTGTAAGATTTCTTAAAATTGTGTTTTTAAAATAGTAATATGAGTTTTCAATCTTTTTTGTTTTTTCAAATTGATATATTTTAGAACATGAATAACACATATGATATATATCTCCGTTTGCTGTTTGCCCTCTGTGCATAGTCACATTACATTTATTACATTCGTAAATGTCTTTCATTTTTTTTATTATTTTTTTAGATTAAAAATGGAGAGCTGGTTCAAAACCGATTCTAATGTGATTAATTATCTCACACCCAATATGTTGGAGAATAAAGAATATAATATTATATGTTTGAGACAGGTTAAATTTATTGGGCTTCAATCAATATTTTTACAATTAGATGGGCAAAAAATTTTATGTCTAAGCGGAGATGATGTTAAAAATTTTCCTGTTTTAGTTATTAATAAACCTAAAGCGTTTGTTATGAAATACTGCAACGAGGGTGGATTGCAATTTAAACTAAAACAAACAAATAATAAAAAGAGTGATAGGACTGTAAAATTGGCGGCTGTTTGGGAGGATGACGACGAAGACTAAATTTTTTATAAGAAAATGGATACGATAAAAATCCTTATCACTAAAGAGCGTGAACTTAATGATATTAATAAAAAAATAAATATAATTATATCTCAGAAATATCATGAGTATGGGGACGATATGTTTCCCATCCGATATGAAATGGATAAAAGAAAACGTTTTATTAAATCTGCAATTGCTTATGCTGAAACAGTAATTGAAATCGAAATAGATAGGTTGGTTAGAAAAATAAAAAAACTTAGGAAAAAAATAAAGGATTGTTTAAGTTACCCTGACGACTGCGAGGAAAATTGGCCTTCAATATTATATGAAATCGAAATGGATATTATGCTTAAACAATTACATGCTTTAGTTTTTTTCCGCCCGAAGGGTCGCGGATTTTATCCGATAAGTAATTTTTCTGTTAATCTCTTCCAGTTATTCAAGACTTTTTCCTTATTTAATTTTTTAAGTTCTTTTGGAAATGTTGAATAATAATTATCTATATCTTTTTCATATTCTAGAAATGTATTATATTCACAATCACATTCGGATTCACAATCACAATCGTAATAATAATTATTTATTGCCGCTTTGTATTCATTATATTTACTTATTATATCTTCTTTTTGTTTTTTATCTTTTATCATATTTTTTATCTCTTCTTTTAAACCATATGGATATGTTTTAATTTTATCATCTAAATATCTTTTATCATCAAATGGACTTAATGTTTTTTTATCTGTCTCGATGACAAACATCTGATGCTTATCTGAATTTAATCGATATTGTGGAGCATGATAATTTTCAATTGTATTAAGGTAATCTAAAAGTACGTTTTTATAATCATCAAATGTTATCTTTTTAACTGCTGCCCTTGATACCCCTTTTATTTTTTTACCTCTCCCTCCTGTCCTAAAACTTTAAATGCATAGCATTTTGATCTTATTGCTATAAACTCGGTTATGATTTTGCTATTTAATTCATCTTTCATTTTAAGTACAACTTTTTTATTTTGATCTGATTTTAAAGGATGGTTATCCGGATAGTCGGAGGTATCCAATGTATCCTTAATTGTTTCCATGTCTTTATAGACATCGAACCTTTGGTTCGCGGGCTTTGCCCGATCCTCTGTTTCAACCTTAAATACCAAACTGTCGGTGTCTGCATATATTGGATAGTTATCTGGCCATGTTTTATTTATAACATCATAATAGTATTCATACATTACTAGCTTTGCAAAATCTAAAACAACCATTCCAATAAATATTGGTTTAAGAAATTTTGTTGTTTTATTTCTCATATGAATACCCATAAAGTTATCATCAAATTTTATAAAGTCTTTAAAGTTAGGTTTTGAGAAATATTTCTTTGCTTTATCAATATCCTTTTCTAAATGGAATTGGGTTCTATCTCTAATATTTTCAACCGTTTTTCCATAAAAAGCATTATTCATTAATTTCCAATAATCTTTCTCAAAATTTGTTTTTGACATCTGTCTCTGATTTGAATTAAAGTCAATATATTTAGCTAACCAATCTTCCTCAATAAACGATATTGTTCGATGTACTTTAGACACTTTTAATCCCTGTTTTTCATAAAATTGTAGAAGCTTATAATGCACTACATAGTTTTTCTTATCATGTAAATTTAATATTAATTTTTTTGTTGCTAGATGTTTTGCATTATCTGCTTTAAGATAATCTTTTTGTGTTTGTGATAAATCATCTTCATTAACTGAACAATGCTCTGGAGCTAAAGGATATTTATATGTTTTTGCTTTTGCTTCCCGAGTATATTGCAAATCCACTTCTACGATACAGCCCCTTCCTTCGGGAATATTTTTGTAATAATCGGGGTCATCTTCCATTGGAAATCAGCTATTGGTAATTTTTGTTTCATACAACCACCGTATAAATTGTTTGCATCTAGATATAATACATATGATGATTTTTCTTTTTTATTATAATTTGGAAGATACTTATTATTTACTTTAGTATATCTATCTCCTAGTACACCCGAGAATCCGCCGCGAATTCCTCTCTCAATCATTAACAACATATCATGATCAGTTAGTAAATCAATCTTAACATCTGTATGTTTCAAACCACAAGCCCATGTTAATCCCGGTGCACTGAAACAATATGCGGGATCAATTTTAAAATTCTCATATGTATGATTCCTAAAGTTTTCAAATGCATCAGCTAATAGGAGAACATCTGCTTTAAGATATAGATTATGATAATCTTTAAATGTTTTACAATTAAAGTATTTCCATACTTTTTGAGCGTGTTCATAATCCGATTCACTTATGTTTGTTTGTGATAATGTTGAATAAAACTTTTCAATTGGGGGTAATTCGGTATGAGAAAATACCTCTTTAGATGTTACATATTCATATGGGTAGATGCCCTTACGAGTTAATAGCATTAGTTCTTCCTCGGATAGTTTTTCTTTTTTGAAACGATTCAATAAGATTGGAAAGTTTTTCTTTACTATTTCTAAATCCCATGGTTTTGGAACTAATGATGAAACAACATTTGCTAAAGATGTTGATAAGAATCTCAAGGAATCTAGAAAAACTAGATGGGAGTATTTCTTACCATATGTTATTGATATGTAATTTTCTGATGTTTTAGGTAATATATTTATTTCATATTCATCCTTTCCTAAATGAAGCAATTCTCGAACTAAGAAATGAAAATCATATCCGGAACCATTATGAAAAAATACTGGTATTTCCTTACATCCTTTTCCTTCTTTTGCATTACATGATCTACATGCTGCCCCTCGATAAATTCCCGTTAGATGACAATGTTCTCGTATCTTATTTTTCTTACTTAAATATCTTTTGCACATATAACAATTTGTTGCATTTTTATAATTGTTTCTATCCTTACCTGTCATAATAATATTTTTTGATAATTTATCATATTGATTTTGAATAAATTCAAAAACATTTACTAATTCTTCTGCCATGTGTTTTGCGGCATCCTTACCGTGGTAAGTAATCATCCTTGATTTAAATATATGATCAGCTACAGAGTGTACATATATACAATAACTATTCGGAAACTGTTGTGCCAATTTTTTTGTGCATTCGTCCCGTAGGGTCGCGTGCTTTGCACGATCCCCATCATCAGATGCCGTCTGTGATTCTTTTAAGGGAACATTTGTTGCTTCAAAATCAGCATATATTACTATTGGTTTTTTAACTGCCATATAATGTTGTTGGAACTTTAGGGTTGCATCTTCAGATGCTGGCATTATAGCATTAGTAAATTTGTGATCTAAACAAAATCGTTGGTGGTTTTTAAGAGCTGTTTCATCCTTTTTAAATGTAAAACAATTTCTACATAGTGGATATCTATTTCTATTTTCTCTTAAAAAAGAACTAATATCTTTTATGTATATATAATGTGTTTCATTTTCGCGCTGCATGTACAAAAGATCGATTTGATCTGGTGCTGTTATATCAGTTGCTGGCTTAACAAGATAACACCTTTTCTTATACCATTCTGGATCGGTTAAAATTTCTTCTAGATCTTTTGGTTCTTCAATTGTAAACACATTAATATTTAAACCATTCATTTTTTCAATCTTATATATATCATCTATTGCTACTGGGTATGATATGTTTTTCATTATTATTTCATCCTCATATTGTCTATAATTATATATTTTATTAATGTGTGATTCTACTTGATTGTGATATTTATGAATTAATAAACACCATAATAAACATTTATTATCTTTATTGTCTGGATTTATAATCATAGGTGATTTAAATTTGAGCTTCATATGTGATCGTCCTTTAAGAATTTCAATAGGAACAATCTTTACTATTGCTGAATTACAGGATACAAATATAAACCCAGATCCGTTTTCTGTCATCTTATCTATCCATTCATCAAACTCAGCTTCTATTTGATCGAATTGATTGTTGTAATTTCCCAGTGATAATAATGTTTTATATGATTCTTGTGAAAAGTTATTTATTACTTCAATTTCTGAATTTGCATTAAGAATATTTGGTTTTTAAATTCTGTTTCAACTTCTATTTTATACTTAATTGGCTGTCGTTTGTTATTTGGCCTTATAGTATAATTGATTAATATGGTCTTTAATTTATCTTTCATTTGTTTAAAATATTCTTTATAATTTGTATTTATATCTATATCTATATATATTACTTCAGCTCCATTTTGTCCTTGTGGTTGGGGGTTATTAATATCATTTAATTGTCTTTCTAAACGTATCTCATTTTCTGCCCTAATTCTTGCTTCTATTTCAGCCCTATCGGCAATTCGTTGTGCATCGATTTGAGCTATTAATTGTGCTCTAAGTTCAGGGTTGTCGATTTGAGCTAAAATTGCTTCCATTTTATAGAATAAAATTTATATAATGTTTGAATTATTGATTTTTTAATTTTGCGTTTTTGGTGTCCAGACCCTCCACCCAGGAGCCTATTCGAGATCTGCTTTTGGTAACAGTAATCCATTGCCCATAACGTTTGAATTTAAGAAAATTGCTGAACCTGCTTTTGGTCGCATTTCGAGATATAATCCGCTTCCGTCGTGTTTTTCAATGATGTTAAAATCTTTTCCTAATTTATTAAAAATTTTCTGAACAGCTGGTCTAAAATTGGATCCAATATTGTCAAAAAATCCTTTAGCTTTCTCACCCGTTTTTTCTAAAGTTTGACCAAATTCATGTAGTTTATCTGCTACAACTCCGCTTCCTTGGGTTGTTCCTTGTAAAAGTAAACCATTGCCATGATTTGATCCTTGCAAGAGTAAACCTTTTCCAGCTGATAACCTAGCTTCTGCATTTCTTTTTTGCTCAGCTGTTGCTGAACTACTATTAATTGTATCGATAAGTTTTTGTTTAAATTGTGCGTCCTGCGTTATTTGCTGTCTTTGAAATTCGGCCTCTCTTTTAGCTTTTTCGTCCGCAGCTTTTTTGTCATTTACTGCTTTTGCAATTCCAGCTGCTCCACCAGCAACTCCTCCAGCTGCTCCAATTCCTGCAAAAATTATTGGGAGCAAAGCTGCAAGGGGCAAGATTCCCCCTGTTTCGCTCTTAACTCTCCTAGCTGTTTTACATTATCATGAATTCTTTTTCCGGCTAAACCGACTGCTCCAGCTGCGCCAAGTCCTAAAAGAAGCGGTAGAATGGGTAGTAATCCGCCGTCCTTTTTAGTGTGAGTCTCCATTAAAAATTTCACATCGGAGTCTGTTAACCTATAATTTCTGCCGCGATTCTTAAAGGATATTGGCCTTCCTTCTTGTGCATATTTTGCTGCGAGTTTAAATGTATCGATGTCGTAGTCAAACTTTTTACCTAATCGATCCAATCTTTTTAACATTGTGTGGCTATGTTTATTATCATCCAAATCTAAAGTGTCTACAATTTCTCCTATAAAATATAACCGGTTTTCATCATCATTAACTGAGCCCATTTTTATATTGTTAAAATTTCTTTAATCCTTTTCCGCCTTTAATTGTGGTTAACATTTTATTAAAATCCTGAATATCTTTATTACTTATTGGCGCGCTTTTCGTGGGGGTTTCTGTTGGTTGTGCGGCTTGTGCCAGCTTTAAATCTTTTATTGCATTTATTTGTGAGAGGGTGTCGTTAAAATCTCTCAATTTCTTTAGTTCTTCTGCCGCTCTAGCTGCTTCAATTCCTCCTTTTACAGCATTTGTTATAGAGCCTGCTGCAGAGCCAGCTTGCCCTATAAGCCCCATATTGTCTTTAACAAAATTTGCTGCTGTTCCAACCAAATCAAAAAGTCCCTCACCTCGGTATTCAATTGGATCTCCTACCTGCAATTCGTTCAGATTTTGCATATGTGTAACGTGTGTCATTTTTTGTTCTATTTTTAGTAACAGAAAAAAGAATACGAGAACACACAAAAGAATATTTTTCAACCCAAGATGGTGTATATACTGCATTGAGTCATTTTTTTCTGGACGTCCAGAATTTTTCTGGACGATTTGTTAAAAACTTATTCATTGATGGTGGGCACCCCATTTTACTTGTGACGCGCGGAGCCTGTCTTCTTCTTCCTGAGAGATGAGCTAGAACTGGGTTGATGGCTGTGGTTTTTATAGAGTTGGATGGCTGAGTGGGCGTTCAATTCCTGCTACGGCAAGATTTTGCAAGCTAGCCAATAGTGGCTATGAGAGTAATTTTTTGTTGAGTGTTACTATTACCATGACTCAGTTTAAACTCTTTTGTGACCCTTCGCGCCTGCGGCGCGGGCAAGGGGTTATAGAGTAGTAGTATAGAAAAAGACGCTTACAGATCAGACCTTATTTTAATGGCCGTTTTTAAGGTCTTAAGAGGGGGGACGCGAGGGGGGTGTTGGGGAGTGTTTGGAAGTGTTGGGATTGATTTTTATTGTTAGGGGTGATTATGGGTGATTAGATGTGTTAAGGGTGATTAGATGTGTTTTTTTATTTACCCCCCGTGTCCCCCCTCTAGACCCTTAAAACGGTAATTAAAAAAGTGCTCTGGGTCTAGAAGCGTCTTTTTATATACTACTAACGCGTTAGTGCTACACTCAACAACAGTGGCCAGTAGCCAACAAGTGGCAACTTTAATCCAACTCATAGCCATAACTCTCCACTCTCTCCTTACTAGTCTAAGCTGGCCTTGTGTCGCCAACTGCATGCATCACCCACAGTTGAGACGAGAACCGCCGGCGTGGTGTTGCGTCACTTGGGGATGAGATCTTGAGAAAAGTTGACTACTGGTTTTTGGGTGGAAACTTTACGTCTCGTAATTTGTTGCTAAAGTAGCTATAAGGCTATTGAACGCTTCAAGCAATGCTTGACATTTCAAGCATCTCATGATAGACGCTTATTTGATCTCATCCTTGTACTAAAACGAATTATAAAGTACTATTCCGTAATTCGTATATTATCGAAGCTTAATTGTACATTATACAATAAATTGTCGTTAGCTAGCTTATCAAGTAAGTAAGTTTTTCAATGGAATTTTTATTTATTTATCATCTGTTTGAGTAAAACTTCTCTCCGTGAACTTTCGACGAGTGAACTCCTTTAATTCAGCACAGTAATTGCATCAAATTGCTGGTTAACTACGAGTAGTATTTAACTAAATAGAGCGAAGCATTTCGTCGATGAGCTGGCCATCTTTCACACAGGATAATGCGCGCATAATTTTGAATGCAAGTAATTTATTAAACAGCTAGAAATACGAGCTAGTAAGGCTGATGTGACTTGGCGCAAACTGTCAGTGTATCGCTTTCACTCATATATCAGTTTGTAACTGTGCTTGTAAGTCTCGCGGCAATCGAAACAGTACATTCTGTGGGATTCTAAACAGGTGCCAAAAGGAATTTCGATGAGAAAAACGACAGCAGATGATAAGCTAAACTCGCTTTTTTGGTGGTAAATATCCATAAGGATAAGCCATAGGTAAGCCATAAGGCTTAACGATGTTTTCCCTTAAATACGTCTAGATCTTTTTTGCTAGTCAATGCTTTCTTTTGCAGTGACAATATATGCATGCTCATATTAGGTTTACGCTCTTGGCACTACAAGCTGAGAATGAGAGAAGAAGATTTAGCTTTCATCTGTCAATTTCTTGTCAATCATTCCCATCCCCTTCTCTCCTCAATAGATGAAGGATAGAACGCCTTGCAGCCGCAAGCAAGCGGGTGTCAGTGTTCAACTGTCCATCAAGCCCGTAGGCTCAGCCTAAGCGTAGGCGTAGGCCCGCCCGACATCCTCGACTGGTGAAAAGCTCGGACTTTTAATAGGATATCGATCCTCCGTGCCCGCCAAGCTGACTGGCCTGGCTGCAAACTGGCCTGCCGCAAACTGGGATGGAGAATGCGGCAACTCAGAGAGGTATTGAGGCCAGGAGAGAGAAAAATTGCCAGGTGGAAGGCCAGTTTGTCCGGAGATTTCTGTCGCCTCGCCCCCTTCTCAACCGCCTCCTCCTCCTCTCTCACTTGCTTCCCATTCTGATTTTCCTTAATCCGCCTCTCCAAGACGAGCAAGCGCTCACTTCTTGGCAATTGTAAAGTGCTCTCCAGCAGATTAAGGCCCACCGCGAGTATGAGAACCGCAGTGTGGCCTTGCATATTGCTCCATCTAAATCACTTCACACAATCTGGATTCTCTTGGAGTCATTTTCTCTTGTTGCCTTTGTATCAACTTTCTCTCAGGCCACCTTACACCTGTACACAATGTACGCTGGAACAATGCTGCTGGCCTCCGCTCAGTTCTCTTTTTTTCGCAAAGTCAACAAGCAGATTTTTTACAGTGTGGACACAACATCGCCGTCTGAGCAAGGCGGCCGTTCATTGTTGTGGGATTAAGCAGATTTCTTTAGACGGGCCAGATGGTCTGAGCCACCATGCCAGCAATTGTTTGACCTGAAGCTTTCTTCACGATGAGGGTATGAGGGAATATTTTATTACTTCGGTACTTTAGGATTAATTTCAAGAGTTACGCTTGTGCTCGCAGGTCAGGTGGCTCGCTGCGTCAACCCAGCCCCCCCTCCCCGTTGCGCCATCTGTGAGCAGCAAAATTGATTGCCAGATGGAGTCCACGACTGCGATACAGGTCGCGTGGACGGGTCTGACGGTGCAGCAGGCTAGCGTGCACGCCAACAACTTGCTGTTCGAGCGGCTCTCGGTGTTGTAAAGCAGGACGGCTTCGACTACCACGTCTGGAACAACGTCGCTACCTGGCGGTCAGGTACATGCAGGGACTCCGTTGCAATATTACTATCACCTGTCCATCAAGTATTATATCTAATGAAATTCCATGCCTAAATTTTTTACCGAGACCTGCCTGAGAATGTTGCTGCCAATCCTATCGAGGGTTACTAACAGTAGTACAAGTGGAATTTTTTACTTTTTTCTTTTTTACAGACTAGACGAGACTGTGCAATTTACGCATGCAAAAGACCGGATGATCTGCAACTATGAGACTGTGTCGAAACTGTGCAACGAATACAGTATATCATTCTAGAAATTCACAAGAACCGCTGTATATATATATAGCTGTATAGCTATAGCTATACGCTCGTATATAGTGGTCCTTGGAAATTCATTGAAATTGAATTACTGAATAGTACATACAGTACAGTATACAACACCGGAGGGCGGACGACCTATAGATTGGACTTTTTTGAGACATCATCTGGGGTGCTTCAGGGAGAAACGCTCTCGTCGTTCCTGCTCGTCGACTGGGTGCTGCAGATTGCTCCTCTTACCTGGCTTTCTGTTGCGGCGATGCGTGGGTCGACGACAACTGGAGAGGCAGTAGGTCAGCGTGCTTGTCTACGCCGATGATCTAGCTCGCCCTGATGTCCTCAACAGCCGAGGACGCCCAGCAAAAACTGGACCGGCTGGTGAGCGTTGCGGCGCGTATCGGCCTGCATGGTAGTCAACACGCAAACAATCGTCGTGCTGTACGAATCGGACGCCATCGAAGCTGCAATTTTGTGCCGAGGCGTAGATTGGCAGGCGACGGATCTTCCGCACGTTTTCAGGAGTTCATCTACCTTGGCTGTCTGGTTCCTGGCGCCTGCGAGCACTACCTGACCGCCAGAGGGTAGGTGGTGGTCGAGACCGTCTGCTGTACGTAGAACGTTGACACCTGGATACTGACGGACTCGCTCAAGCAATAAGTATAGATGCGGGGTACGCTGGCCTGCTGCGCGCTGCCTTCAAGATCAGTGCAAGGACCACTAACATAGGTCCTTGGATTAGTGATGAGCGAGGAGTCACCCCAACGCGGCAGTGTATTGCCGGCGTCCTAGCTGGTGGCCGTCCAAGTAATCTTTTCGCCGTCTGAGACACCCAGCTGGCAGGCCACATCATCCGCTCCGAATCGTACTCCCTACAGCCGCTGCAGACATCCCTACCGTTGGGGACAGGCACGCACTCGACGTGATCGTCGGCTGCCTGCTGGCTGACGCACGCCCCGGATTCGGTCGGCAGCGAGGCCTTCGTTCACGACCTGGCCCAGAGGGCGTCCAGTAGTGACGCCGCCTTCGAAATGCTGATGGCGTGTTTTGTGTTGTTTCATAAAATCCTTATATACTAAAAATGAACTTATATACTATCGCTCGTACAAGTTACGTATCGTATAACGATTTTAACATTTCATTGACAAAATAAAATTGTATCATAGACAAAATACAAAATTAGCGTTCGTCTCGTTTCATAGAAATACATGTAACTTAATTTTTATACTACTTGCGACATTCTCGGATTAATTGATTGTTCAATTTAGTGATGTTACTGTACATAAAACCGCTGAGTATATTCTCTGAGTACTACAGTATCCTAATATCTTTTAATATTATCGCTTTGTTTGCCTTGGCTCAAACATTATGAAGCAATAGGCCCTAATGAGTAATGTTAATAAAAAACAACTCAGAATTTCTTTTTAGTTTTTGCCAATTTCCTATGCTATAAATAGCCTAATATGTAATATAGTCTTAATAATATAGGCCTAGACATAGTAAGTAAAAATATTGAATCTATATTAGTATATAGTAGGATGCTATTCCTATAGGCTATACCCATAGATCATGGCAAATATCTATTTGCAAATGAATTGCAATTTTGAAATTTCTAAATTTTGCTAGGCCTTTTTTGCAAAATATCTAATGGCAAATAAAATTAGTTTCCTAGTCTAAAAGTTACATAATTTCTTTTCCTTTTTTGTTCTAAAAATTGTACTCTAGGTTTTAAATGACTATGGCATTGTGATTTGTGACTAGGCCTAGGCTAGGATCTTTAACATTGCTGGGCCTTCAATACTATTTTATCTTTTATATAATTAAAATGTCATTAATATAAACATCTATATAATACCTATGCCCACTAGGCCCCTATTGCAACCAATGCTAATGGCTATTATCATGGGAAGCATCTGGTACTGGTATATATTGGCATTGGCCCTTAGGCCTTAGTGGTACAAGTGTAGTCTAGATGGCTAGGCCTAGCTTATTAAGTTCAATAAAGGGGGCATCTAGTGCAGTCCTTAGCTAGGGCCTATGCCTATGGCTATGGAAGTATTTAAATAATAGTATGAAAATATAAGCTATTATTTAGCAAATTAAGCTTATCTACTTAGCCTAGGCTACATATTTTAATTTATTTTAAGCCTAGTTTTATATAATACAATTTTTATTTTTTAAGATTGAAAGTTTTTTGGATATTATTTTTAGGCATATAATATCATAGTTCAGATCATGCTAGGTGTACACCTACCCAAACTTTCAATAAAAAAATTCAAAAATTTTTATAAAAATATAAATGCACACCAAAAAATTGAGTGCATGCCCATTTTCAAAACTAAGACAATGTTGCAACAATAAAGGACCTTTTTGTTGTGACAATAAATGACCTTTTTGAATTGTCTAATTGACCCTTTTTGGCAAATCATTTGGTTAATTTTTATACTTTTTTCAATGTCAATTGTAGTCATGTAATCAATGTCAATTTCCTAATGTCAATGAGAAAATCATTGATAATGTTACTTTTCATAATGCAAAAAAACGATATATGCAAAGATTTGTTTAAATGCTTTATTACAAGCTTTAAAAACCTAGAAAACTTGAAATTTACTCTTAGAAAATGAACCTTTTTTATCTTTTTTTCTATTTTACAATAACTCTTCCATGTGATTCTATGAAGTATATGCCAGGTATGCATGCACACTATTTTCTTAGGAATGATGCATACCAATTGTGCCTGTCTACTTTTGGCATGCAAGGCCAATACATGCCCAAATTTTAATTTTATATGCCCAAGAAAATGTGACTTACCTATGAAGGAAACCCTAAAGTAAAATTATTGCAATTTTGGGTAAATGGCAAAAGTAACTATAATAGTCTTTATGGTTAAATGCCTTGTCATCCTTGGTCCCCTGGTCTATTGTAATTTACAATGACTGGATTGACCAAAAATTATATTCTTTTAAAAATATTTTCTTGTTGGATTTATTTATTCTTGCAATTATCAGTCTTGTTATTTATTGATTTAATTTCTTTTATGTCAATATAGCTGGTCTAAAGGCTAATAGCCTTGTAATAGTTTATAAGATATTGAAAAATCTATCATAGCTATATATATGACTATAGAAAATTATAGGCAGTTTAAGATAGATTAGATAAAATGTACATGGATGTATGATATGGTTATATGAATGCATATTTCCCATACCAAGCTCCTATATCTATTAATATTGATGACACAAAACTAAGACTTAAAAATACTTTAAAGATCATTGAAGCCCTTGATTTAATGCATGGAAAGGGTTTAGAACAATAGAAATAAATTAAAGTCAGTAAGCTACAACTATGGATTAAGTTAAAAAGTATCAATATTTGAAAAAGTTCTTAGGCCTAACACTAAAAAAATAAATAAAAAATATTGAGAAAAACACACTACAATTTTATATAATCCAGATATATAGGCATTGGATACAGATATGGGAAAACAGCTGACTCCTGACTGTGTAAGCAGTTTCATTGTGTACTCTATCCCTCATGGCTCTAGTCAATCAGCAACGCATTCTAGCAGTGGACGCGATCCGCTGCCCAGCAACAATCATCCTACGCAGCCGCCGCGCCAGTCTGTGCAGCCTCAGCCAGGCGCAGAAGGACCGCGTGGCCGGCGGGCCGGGCCTGGAGGATTTCCTGCCCAATGCGCAGCGGCCTCCGGCGCGGCTACGACTGCCAGACTGGCTTAAGCGGGAGATCCCGGCTGGCGGACAATTCGCCAAGATGCAGCGCAGCCTCCGTCAGTTGAAGCTGCATACAGTGTGCGAGGAGGCCCGCTGTCCGAATATTGGCGAATGCTGGAGCGGCGAGGCGGCCACGGCCACCATCATGCTGATGGGCGACACTTGCACCAGGGCCTGTCGGTTCTGCTCGGTCAAGACCAGCCTTAAGCCGCCGCCGCTGGATCCGATGGAGCCTGCCAACACCGCCAAGGCTGTGGCCGGCTGGTCCGGTCACTACGTTGTGCTGACCTCCGTTGATCGGGACGATTTAGCTGACGGCGGCGCCGGACACATTGGCGCCACCGTGTCCGAGATTCTGCGCCTAAGGCCAGACATGCTAGTCGAATGCCTGGTGCCGGATTTCCGCGGCCGGCCAGACTGCATGGAGACGGTGGTTTTAAGCGGACCGCAGGTGAATCATTCATTCATTTATTAATAGATTATTATTAATTCCCATTAATAACGCTGGCACCTGAGCACGTATACGTATTGACTTTTGAGTGACGCACCTTGCAGAGTTGGGCTGGTTGAGGAGGGATAAGGAAGAGCGGAGGGCGGAGGTTTGATGGATTCATACATGCGCAACCCCCTGATTTGCACTGGGCCGTGCGACTTACCTGTAAAAAATACCCTCAAAATTAACGCAATTTTGGGTAAACGGCAGGAGTAACTATAATTTAATGTTTTTAATAAGACTAAATGCCTCGTCATCTAATTAGTACTCAGTCTGTTTTTGGTGGGCATTTTTGCGACTCGGCCAGGTGATGGACGCTGGTCGGAAGACACTGCTCACTGGGGCAAAGGGTGGCCCCATATCGATCCAAAGCTCCTGGCACGAGATTCGGACGAGTTTGCCGCTTATTTGCTAGGCAACTTCGCCTCCTATTAGCTGTGTTCTTCATCACCTCGCGTATTACATAATAGTAGGCAAAGTTAAGATAGAGCACGAAAATTCACTTGGAGGTTGTCGTGCGATTCACAAGGGCCAACCCCCAAAGGCACAGAAAATGTACTTGCCTGACGATTTCAAAGTCAGAGCCGGTGTACACCCTGTGTGAGTGCGTGCCTGTGTACAGTATTGGCGCGCTTGCATGTGCTCGGTAGTCAGCGGAATTTGCAGAATTGCCGTCTATGCGCTGGTTGCTGGGCGATGTCGCAGAAAGGTATTGCGCCAGGGTGCCCACAAGCCGTCTTGCAATTTTTTTCTCACTATCTGTCATAGGCTACTATAAGTAGTAAAAATAGTCCCACCGATTCAAATTTAGTTATAGTTATAGTTTGGAAGATTTAAAGTTATTTTTTAACTAAATGGGGCTACTGGTTTGTTTCAGTAAGAAGTTAAGCAGCGTTTGGCGCGGTTAGTACACAGCAGAATAGGCTGCTTGCATCACCCCCTCTTGAAAAGCAAACAGTTGCATATGGTAGGGTATACTATTGCTATGATATTCACTCAACACGCTCCCAGGTGCTGGCCCACAACCTGGAGACAGTTGAATCGCTGCAGCGCCTTGTCCGCGATCCCAAAGCCACTTATCGCCAATCGTTGGACGCGCTGAGCCACGCGAAACGTTGCCGACCGGACGTAGTGACCAAGAGCAGCCTGATGCTCGGGCTCGGAGAGACGGACGATGAGATTCTCAAGGCGATGGAGGACCTGCGCAGCGTGGGCGTTGAGGCGCTCACCCTGGGCCAGTACGTTCAGCCAACTAAGCGGCACCTGAAGGTGCGAGATTACGTCACACCCGAGGCATTCAAAAGCTGGGAAGAGCGCGGCAAAGCTATGGGATTTCTGTACGTGGCCTCCGGTCCCCTGGTTCGATCGTCTTACAAAGCTGGCGAGTATTATCTGGCTGCTGTGGTCCGGCAGAAACGGGGGGATTAGACGTTTCCAAAGTAATGAGCAGGAAATTTGTGGCCAGTGTCGCTTTCTGGTCTTTTTAATTAAAAATTACAGAAAAATGCTTATTTGGCTACTAAAATGAGTAGGTGAATTTTCAAGTGAGTAGGTTATTTTGCTTTTGTTTTCACTGTTGTAATCATTTCTAATTAGAGTCGACTTGAAATGACCCCTAATTTTTTTTCTTCAACAGAGCCAACAAAAAAACAGTGATTCTTAAGGACTAGGAGTAAATTAAAGACTTCTACATCTGCTCTGTGTAATGCGCTGTGTAAATCCGTTTTTCTTATCATAAATATGTAGAGAATTTGCATGCCACACTACTTACCAATATTTATCTCTAGTAGTTGTAGTTGTATTTGTGCAGACTTGAATCGTATTGGATTTGTGAAATACATTACTGGCAAACTGGCAAATATTTTTTCTTGCGTCCAAATTATTCAAAGCAGAACAATCCTGGCGAGCTTAACTTTCGGTCTAAATTAATTGAACCATTTTTTAGAATTACCTGGGCAATAAATGCTTGTGACTTTTACAGTGTCGTATTGATTAACCAGTTTTGGCTTATGGTACTAAAGATTTAAAATTTCATTTTTAGTATATTGATTATCTATCTATCTATTTATCTATCTGTCTGTTTATCTATCTATCTATCTGTCTGTTTGTCTATCTATCTATCTATCTACGAGATCTACTCGTATCTATGTATCTATCTATGTATGTACATGTATCTATCCATCTATCTATCTATCATCTATCTATCTATCTATCTATCTACGAGATCTACTCGTATCTATGTATCTATCTATCTATGTACATGTATCTATCCATCTATCTATCTATCATCTATCTATCTATCTATCTATTCTATCTGTCTATCTATGTATCTATTCTATCTGTCTATCTATCTATCTATCTATCTATCTATCTATCTATCTATCTATCTATCTATCTATCTATCATCAATCTATCTATCTATCTATCTATCTATCTATCTATCTATCTATCTATCTATCTATCTATCATCAATCTATCTATCTATCTATCTATCTATCTATCTATCTATCTATCTATCTATCTATCTAAATTTGCTGGCAGTCAAATGTGCTTACTACCTGTACATATATTTACACGCAACTATCTATTTGCATGTACTCGTACGTACTTATAAACATGTATTTCTCGACTAGCTTATTTACTGAGTTGCTGGGCGCCTTCAACGGTTGAGAAAATACTCGTAAGGTCAAGGAAATCATCGGGATGTGGACGTGAATGTGGCGCCTTGCTTAGCAACCCAGCAAAGCTAGGGTGCTTTAAATTAGCGGCATTGTGGTAAATGAAGGGCCTCTAGGACTGCAGGCACTGCCGTCATAGAACGAATGGCCACCCACGGCGACTCCGCAGACCCTCGCGGACGTTGCGGAAAAAAACGTAACAAAACGTAACGACTACCATGAATTTTACTATACGAATAAAAGTAATTTACGAGCAATAACGAATTAAGACAAAAAGGTTTTTTGTTTGTACCCTCCGAGAAAGCTAGTAGAAAACAGTATTTTCAAAAAGAGATTGTTAAGCATGTATGAATTGTTCATCAAGAGAATATTGGATGTTCGACTTTGTCTTTTAGAGTCATCACATTCTACAGTAAAATATTTTCGATGCATTTATTAATAGCTTTTGTACCTATTATTAGGAAAACGATTTTGGAATTCTTGAGTTACAATTAGCCATTTATTGTAATTTTCTAATATTTGAATATCCGTGTTCCACGTGTAGAATTGATTCATATTCAACGCAATAAGAAATTTAAGCCCGTATAGATGCATGCGAGTGTGTAAAGTATTCATACTACATAATTCCAAGTAGAATCTCCTTTAACAACTGTATGAGTCGCGCTAGTTTGATACTATATCATTGACAGTCTTGACTGTTAATTTTGGTCGCCTATGAAGGCTTTATGGCGGATCAACAACAAAGTTTGTTTATTCAATTCTTGAACAAGCTGACAACATCTTGCACGCGTGTACATGGTGTAAATTAACTTTGTTTCCGATTTCCATATTTGGCTTGTTATTATTTCACGATCCAAGCACCTATAGATGTTGACATCCGCGTGCTCAATTTGTCTATATATTTGAAGCATCTTGCAGCCCTTCCAAGAATCTTCATCCGAAGATTTAATTCTTTCTCTATTTAACTATACTTGAAAAGCTTAATTTGAGCTCTCAAACCTAAGACATGAAGTCTCTCTGCCTGCTCTTCCTTCTGGGCGCTGCTGCCGCCTGCCTGATCGGCGTTAGCCAGCAGCAGCAGCTCTCCGACGGTCCCACCGCCACCCGGACGGTGCTGCCGCTTGAGGTCGAGGACGAGGAGACGGCCAAGGTGCTGGCCAACCCGCGCCTGATGCGTCGAATTGTTGCCAACGCTACGGAGGCGCATCTGCATCATCACCAGATGTCGCGGGCCAAGCGAGGTCTGTACCGTGTCTGCGTGTTTCGCTGCCGATCCACTGCCATGCAGTGCTACGAAGCCTGCGGCCTCAATGCTGACGGCTGCTGCTGTGCCGTCTGCTTCTTCTTGAGAACCACTGATTGATTAGTCCGCTGGGTAGTAGTAATTCTTATTGGACAGTTGCTGCACTTTTATAATTGGAACCTAGAAAATCTTTGCACCTAAATTTTACTCGAGTTTTCTCGACTTGTTTATTCGCGAAATCCTATAGCTATATAGCTGTCTTGGTGAAGCGGATTGAAAGTGTTTAAGCAAATAATTATAAATACATTTATATAGACCGGACGAAAGAATTATAAGTCCTATCCAATACATGTATAGGTGTTATTAACCTTTTACATGTAAAACTGAAATAGATTTTTTTCTATAAGAAAGCATGAACTTTTGAAACACGATATAACATCATGATAGCCATGGATGTGCCTGCGCACGTATAGATTCACAATTCAGAGATCCCAAACGTGAATGTACATGCAAGCTATACTTACTAATATATTTACTTTCAACATAGTGGACAATTGAAGTAATGTTTGTCGCAACTGATCGAGCAACCCTATATAGAGCGCCCACCGCGTGTTCGGGTGCGCGGAGCAAAATAGCTGCCATAGTGCAAAATTTGAGCAATAATATATTTTTTAAACTTCAATCTATTTGTTATCAAATCCGAATCGGAGTTATACCCACCCTTTCCAAAATCCTACTGATGCATATCCGAAATATGTCTTTCGAATTCGTGGACTAACTCCAAATAGAAGGAGCACAAAATATGTTGGAAATACAGAGCCTGATGCATGATTTCAGTGCTACAAAAATGCTTTTGTCTTTCTACATTGTCAGTCCTCAATGC
Organism: Macrostomum lignano; assembly: GCA_002269645.1. NCBI lineage: Eukaryota > Metazoa > Platyhelminthes > Macrostomidae > Macrostomum > Macrostomum lignano. Next base: position 20,697 of record NIVC01002410.1, read on the forward strand.
AAATTGCAGGTAATGTACCGCATTATGACATTTGTTTTAATGGTTTTTAAATGAGCGTGCCTGAGTTGTTGGTGTCGGATTCAACATGGATTGGTTGCACGCTATTTCTTCGAAGTTGGCGTACAGTTAGTTAGGAGTTAACCCTCAAGTCTGTTAATGAGTTAGTTATCGTGGTGATTTCAATTTTTATTTATCATCTTGTTAGTTTTAGTTTAAATTTAACCGATAGACTAGGCCTATCAAAATTTTATGGTATTTAATAGCATCTTTTAGAATTTTTTACCCAGAGAGAGAGAGACAGCTAGTTTTATGAATTTTTTGACGTTTTATTTTGGCTTACTGTGGTTTATGAAAGATTGGTTATTTGTGCAGAGTTTTCGAAAAAATTCTTTCTAGTTGTTCTATATGCTAGGACATAAAACAAGGATCATAGGTTATTTCCCTACAGATCATAATCTGTCTATGTCTAAGTATGTTTGTTGCAAGTATAAAATGCTTCTTGTAAGTCGAATTTGCAAGAGTAAACTGGAGATTAAATTAAATTAAAGTATTATTCTCATTTTGAATTACAATTTTATGCCTTTTTATTTATGGAATTCAAAGTAATATTTCGGTATGCATATTGCTATATATAAAATGTAGATTGTGTATTATAAGAGAAATGAGTCCAAATTAATAATATCCCATTATACTCAGTTAGTATATGATTTAAATATATAGAAGTGTGCTGGCAAAGTTGAATATTGCAACAAGTTACAATTTTTAGACAAACAATCTTAATATAGCACTATTGTTTTTTAGAATCAAAAGTTTGATTTGAGTTTTACCTTGAAAGTTTTTCTAATGCTATGTTTAATTCATTAAATAAAAGAATTCATGAAAACCTTTAGTTGCAGCTTGAAATATAGGCAAAAGATTTTAAAAAACAGCAAGCTATTCACCATGGACCTGTGAGTTTTTTCCTTGTAGTTTTTATTTAAAATAAATACTTAACAATAAAATACTTTTTCCAACTATTCTTTATTAGGGGTAAAGTCACAACACACTTTGATGCACTAGTCAAGTTTCACAAAACAACATCCCAGTTCAAAACAAAGGCTGAAGAAGTTGCTCATGTGCGTGGAGTAGTGTCCAAGCTGCAACAGGCACTGCAAGCTCGAGGTTTGTTAAATTATAATAATTTGTTATTCTGTCTATTAGAATGCTCTCAGTGATTTAATGCCCCAATCTATGGACCAACAGATGATGTAGAAATTTGGAAGAGCAATTCTTTAAAAAGGTATTGCTATTTGACGCTAAATTTTAGAAAAACTTCACAGAGATTCACTGCTACGGAAGGCGAACTATGCTCAGAGCCTGGTACTCACTCTGCAGACAGTGTCAGACCGGGAGGTGCACCTGGCCACCGCCAGTTGCATACTGGAGCTGCTCGGTCAGACAAAGAGTGGCCAACGTGCGCGAATCTTTGTTAAACTGGGCGGCACGCAGGCTGTGTGCCAGGCGATTGCATCGGAGTGGCGGTCCCCTACGCCCAATGAGGCTCTGCTGCTGCAGTTGCACCTGGTGAGCATTGTAAATAGAGAAGCGATTCCCCAGGCTTAAACACCACGTTTGAGATTATATTTAATTGAAATTGACTCACGGTCAGTGAACCGGTGTCCATGCTAGCATTGAATTCAAATTAAAACGATAGAACTGAATTTGGGGCTCATTTCGATTGTGTAGATGGGGTTGTAGCCTAGTGGTTAGAGCGTCAGACTCACGACTTGAAGGTCGGGTGTTCGATTCCCGATCCCACTGGCACAATTTTTGTCCTTGAGCAAGCCCCCCCCCTGGACTGAGCAGCCGTGCGCAGCCTTCAGATGTTGTGACCAATTAAGATATAATATTTTTACCTGGGGCAGTAATTCAACAAATTTTCTTTGTTTTTATTGTTTTCGTATTTTCCCAATCTTTCTACTGTTAGTAGAGCATCAAATAAAAGTTCTTTATGATTGATTTTATGTACGCAATAGTCTGCTATTTTTTATGTAAGTAAAGTATCAAGAAAAGGCCAGGTATAATAGTTGTATAGACAAACATATAGACTAACACATATAGGTACAAATATACAAAAGCTGGTCTACTCTACTCAACTCTCAGGTTCTCGCCAAACTGGCGCCCAAAGACAAACGGCTGGCCACCAAAGCCAGGCTGTGCCAGTGCGCCCCGGTGGTACTGAGCCTCCTGCGCCACGGACTGTCCACTCGGGGCGCCGAGAGCCTCCTGCGGCTGTTGCGCGCCTACGCCCTCAGCCGGCAGAGCTCGACCAGCCTTGGCCGACACGGCGCCGTCCAGCTGCTGCTTCGCCTGCTGTCCGAGAGTCATCGCGGTGTTGGCAGCGCCAGCACTGGCGCATCAGCAGCTGCCGCGGGTCGGCGCCAGCCTCTGCCTGGCGGTCCGGCGCGGCGCGCAGCGGAGGCGCTCAGCCAGTTGACCCGGGCGCGCGCCAATGCCAGTCGCGCCATCACTGGCGGCGCAGCGGCTACGCTGGTGGAGCTGCTGAATGCCTCTGCGGTTACAACGGCGGCCGCTTCTGCCAGCGCACGTCAGCGGCAGCAGCAGCAACGCACTTATCTGTTGCGAGCGATTGTCCACACCCTGCGCAATGTCACTGCCAGCAAGGCTGGCCGGGCTGCATTCCATTCGGCCGGCGGGCCGGCCAGCCTCTACCGCCTCTGCTTGGCCGGCCCGGCCTCCTCAGCTGGCGAGCTCCTCAACGCTGGCGCCTGTATAATCCTGCGCCAGAGCGCGCCCCGCGCATGCCTGCCGGCGCCCAGCCTGCTGTCGCCTTACACACCGGCGCTGCTCCAGCTGCTGGTCAGCTCCACCAGCTCCGCCGCAGCCGCAGTCGCAGTTGCGTCGGATGATTCAGCAGACGCCGCCGCCGGGGCTGCTGCTGCCGCTGTCAACAGCGACGAGGACGAAAGTTCGGATGATGCCGACGTTCAGAAGCAACAGCAGCCGTCTGACGAATTTGCCGACGATGCGGCTGTCGGAGGCGCGGATCCGCGCTCAGCCGAGGAGCTTCGCGTCGCCTACGGCCACCTGGAGCCCGAGCTGTCCGACTGCTGCACCTGCTGTCCGGCGTCGACTGCGTCACTGACGCCGTCGCCAAGCCTGCCCAGTCTGGACGGGCTGGCCCTTGGACAGCCGACAGAGCCAGCGTCGGCCACTGAGATTGGCGGCCGTCTGTCTGTGTCGGCCACGTCGGCTCTGCTGGCTCCGGCCGCTGCTCAATCGTTCGCTCGCAGCCGCAGCATCGGCGGCTGGCCGGAGCCCTCGCCAGCGACGACTTCAGCAGCGTCTGCACCAGCCGCAGCCGCCGTCCGGTCGGTAGCGGAGCTCGCCATCACGGCTGGCCCGGAGCTGGTCAGCGTCAGTCCGCCGCCGCATCGGGAGCCTTGCGACACTCGGCGAAGCGAATGCGCCATGGAGCTGATGCTTGACGATGCTAGAAGGTTGGCTTAATAACTTCTTAGTAGAAACTTAGGTTACTAATTGACTTCTCTGCTTATTAAATCCGTATCTCTGCTTGTTAAATCTGCATCTCTACTTGTTGAATCGGTATCTCTGCTTGTTGAATCGGTATCTCTGTTTGTTGAATCGGTATCTCTGCTTGTTGAATCGGTATCTCTGTTTGTTGAATCGGTATCTCTGCTTGTTGAATCGGTATCTCTGCTTGTTGAATCGGTATCTCTGTTTGTTGAATCGGTATCTCTGCTTGTTGAATCGGTATCTCTGCTTGTTGAATCGGTATCTCTGTTTGTTGAATCGGTATCTCTGCTTGTTGAATCGGTATCTCTGCTTGTTGAATCGGTATCTCTGTTTGTTGAATCGGTATCTCTGCTTGTTGAATCTGCATCTCTACTTGTCGAATCGGTATCTCTGCTTGTTGAATCGGTATCTCTGCTTGTTGAATCGGTATCTCTGCTTGTTGAATCGGTATCTCTGCTTGTTGAATCGATATCTCTGTTTGTTGAATCGGTATCTCTGCTTGTTGAATCTGCATCTCTACTTGTCGAATCGGTATCTCTGCTTGTTGAATCGATATCTCTGTTTGTTGAATCGGTATCTCTGCTTGTTGAATCTGCATCTCTACTTGTCGAATCGGTATCTCTGTTTGTTGAATCGGTATCTCTACTTGTTGAATCGGTATCTCTACTTGTTGAATCGGTATCTCTGCTTGTTGAATCGGTATCTCTGCTTGTTGAATCGGTATCTCTGCTTGTTGAATCGGTATCTCTGCTTGTTGAATCGATATCTCTGTTTGTTGAATCGGTATCTCTGCTTGTTGAATCTGCATCTCTACTTGTCGAATCGGTATCTCTGTTTGTTGAATCGGTATCTCTGCTTGTTGAATCGGCATCTCCGCTTGATGAATCTGCATCTCCGCTTGATGTACTGGCATCTCCGCTTAATGAATCGACATCTCCGCTTAATGAATCGACATCTCCGCTTAATGAATCGACATCTCCGCTTAATGAATCGACATCTCCGCTTAGTGAATCGACATCTCCGCTTAATGAATCGACATCTCCGCTTAATGAATTGGCATCTCCGCTTAAGGATCGGCATCTCCGCTTATTGAACCAGTGTATCTGGCTTTCCTACACTTTAAATAGGCCTCCCCGCTCTTTGACTTGACATCTTTGTATTTTGTATTGAAACAAAAGATCCCAATTTCACTGCTCATTAAGGTACATATGCATTCACTCATCTCGACCTGCTTTTGACTAGGTGGATCGACCCGTCCGACGTTTTGAACCGAGTTGTCTACGACCTTGATGCCATTGTTGCTGAGCAGCACCAGCAGCACCAGCCGCCTCCACCAGCCAGCGATGAGAAACTGTCCCCAATAGGCTCTGGCTCAGTTGATCACCTGACATTTGAGTCGCGCTTCGAGTCTGGCAATCTGCGTCGAGCCATCCAGATCCGCGAACGCGAATACGACCTGCTGCTGTGCCCGGACATTGGCCACCGAGGCCAGACGCAGTGGTTCTACTTCCGCTTGGCCAACGTCCAGCCCGGGGCAGCCTATCGTTTCAACGTTATCAACTGCGAGAAGCCCAACTCGCAGTTCAATTGCGGCATGCGGCCGCTGATGTACAGCAGCAGGGAGGCCCAGCTGGGCAGGCCGCACTGGTTGCGAGTCGGCACTCGAGTCTGCTACTATCGCAACCACTACCAGCGCGCTAAGCAGGCCGGCACTAAGCCTTACTACACTGCATCGTTTTCTATTGCATTCCGGCACTCTGGCGATATCTGCTATTTGGCTTACTATGTGCCATACACCTACTCCAGGCTGATGGCTGACCTACGCGACTGGCGACTCGTTGCCAGCCGGGACGCCAGCATCGCTTATCATCAGCAGTGGCTGTGCCAGTCGCTTGGCGGCAACCGCCTGCCATTGCTGACTGTGACCGCGGCGTCAGCTAGCGAGGAGCCGCGGCAGCAGCGACCGTGCGTCTTCATCAGCGGCCGGGTGCATCCGGGCGAGGCCAACGCCAGCTGGGTTGTGCGCGGCCTGGTAGCCCACCTGCTCAGCCCCGCTGTCAGGTGAAATGTTTGGCTTTGCTATCGGTCTGTGCCAGTTGTCTATTGGTGTACAAAGACCATAGGGACAGCGGATGTCTATTGGTGTACAAAGACCATAGGGACAGCGGATGTCTATTGGTGTACAAAGACCATAGGGACAGCGGATGTCTATTGGTGTACAAAGACCATAGGGATAGCGGATGTCTATTGGTGTACAAAGACCATAGGGATAGCGGGTGTCTATTGGTGTACAAAGACCATAGGGATAGCGGATGTCTATTGGTGTACAAAGACCATTGGGATAGCGGGTGTCTATTGGTGTACAAAGACAATAGGGACAGCGGATGTCTATTGGTGTACAAAGACCATAGGGATAGCGGATGTCTATTGGTGTACAAAGACCATAGGGATAGCGGATGTCTATTGGTGTACAAAGACCATAGAGACAGCGGGTGTCTATTGGTGTACAAAGACCATAGGGACAGCGGATGTCTATTGGTGTACAAAGACCATAGGGACAGCGGATGTCTATTAGTGTACAAAGACCATAGGGATAGCGGATGTCTATTGGTGTACAAAGACCATAGGGATAGCGGGTGTCTATTGGTGTACAAAGACCATAGGGATAGCGGAAGTCTATTGGTGTACAAAGACCATTGGGATAGCGGGTGTCTATTGGTGTACAAAGACCATAGGGACAGCGGATGTCTATTGGTGTACAAAGACCATAGGGACAGCGGATGTCTATTGGTGCACAAAGACCATAGGGACAGCGGATGTCTATTGGTGTACAAAGACCATAGGGACAGCGGATGTCTATTGGTGTACAAAGACCATAGGGACAGCGGATGTCTATTAGTGTACAAAGACCATAGGGACAGCGGATGTCTATTGGTGTACAAAGACCATAGGGACAGCGGATGTCTATTGGTGTACAAAGACCATAGGGACAGCGGATGTCTATTGGTGTACAAAGACCATAGGGATAGCGGATGTCTATTGGTGTACAAAGACCATAGGGATAGCGGGTGTCTATTGGTGTACAAAGACCATAGGGACAGCGGATGTCTATTAGTGTACAAAGACCATAGGGATAGCGGATGTCTATTGGTGTACAAAGACCATAGGGATAGCGGGTGTCTATTGGTGTACAAAGACCATAGGGATAGCGGATGTCTATTGGTGTACAAAGACCATTGGGATAGCGGGTGTCTATTGGTGTACAAAGACCATAGGGACAGCGGATGTCTATTGGTGTACAAAGACCATAGGGACAGCGGATGTCTATTGGTGCATAAAGACCATAGGGACAGCGGATGTCTATTGGTGTACAAAGACCATAGGGATAGCGGATGTCTATTGGTGTACAAAGACCATAGGGATAGCGGATGTCTATTGGTGTACAAAGACCATAGGGATAACAGTGCCGCGTGTGTTACTCGTTATTAGTAGCTAAAAATTACTATAAAACGCATGCATTATAATAGGAGAAACCTTCAAGTTTTTCGGATTGCTGATCGATTCCCCGACCCACACACAGGACCCTTCGCAGTCGATTTGTGTTTAAAATCGCTCCAATGCTAAATCCCGACGGAGTGATCAACGGCAATCACCGCTGCTCCCTAGCCGTGGTGGATCTCAACAGGACCTGGCTGGCGCCCAATGCAACCGCGAATCCCGAGATTTACCACACCAAGGTGACTCGCTATGGATTTGTGACTGATTCTGAGCGCTGGAAATTGCTTGATTAGTTGATCGGGTGATTAGTTGATCGGGTGATTAGTTGATCTGGTGATTAGTTGATCGGGTGATTAGTTGATCAGGTGATTAGTTGATCGGGTGATTAGTTGATCGGGTGATTATTTGACTAGATGATTAGTTAAACAGATAATTAGTTGATCGGGTAATTAGTTGATCGGGTGATTAGTTGATCGGGTGATTAGTTGATCGGGTGATTAGTTGATCGGATAATTAGTTGATCGGGTGATTAGTTGATCGGGTGATTAGTTGATCGGGTGATTAGTTGATCGGATAATTAGTTGATCGGGTGATTAGTTGATCGGGTGATTAGTTGATCGGGTGATTAGTTGATCGGGTAATTAGTTGATCGGGTAATTAGTTGATCGGGTAATTAGTTGATCGGGTAATTAGTTGATCGGGTGATTGGTTGATCGGATGATTAGTTGATCGGGTGATTAGTTGATCGGGTGATTAGTTGATCGGATGATTAGTTGATCGGGTGATTAGTTGATCGGGTGATTATTTGACTAGATGATTAGTTAAACAGATAATTAGTTGATCGGGTAATTAGTTGATCGGGTGATTAGTTGATCGGGTGATTAGTTGATCGGGTGATTAGTTAATCGGATGATTAGTTGATCGGGTGATTAGTTGATCGGGTGATTAGTTGATCGGGTGATTAGTTGATCGGGTGATTAGTTGATCGGGTGATTAGTTGATCGGGTAATTATTTGACTAGATGATTAGTTAAACAGATAATTAGTTGATCGGGTAATTAGTTGATCAGGTGATTAGTTGATCGGGTGATTAGTTGATCGGGTGATTATTTGACTAGATGATTAGTTAAACAGATAATTAGTTGATCGGGTAATTAGTTGATCGGGTGATTAGTTGATCGGGTGATTAGTTGACTAGATGATTAGTTAAACAGATAATTAGTTGATCGGGTAATTAGTTGATCGGGTGATTAGTTGATCAGGTGATTAGTTGATCGGGTGATTAGTTGATCGGGTGATTAGTTGATCGGGTGATTAGTTGATCGGGTGATTATTTGACTAGATGATTAGTTAAACAGATAATTAGTTGATCGGGTAATTAGTTGATCGGGCGATTAGTTGATCGGGTGATTAGTTGACTAGATGATTAGTTAAACAGATAATTAGTTGATCGGGTAATTAGTTGATCAGGTGATTAGTTGATCGGGCGATTAGTTGATCGGGTGATTAGTTGACTAGATGATTAGTTAAACAGATGATTAGTTGATCGGGTGATTATTTGACTAGATGATTAGTTAAACAGATAATTAGTTGATCGGGTGATTAGTTGATCGGGCGATTAGTTGATCGGGTGATTAGTTGACTAGATGATTAGTTAAACAGATAATTAGTTGATCGGGTAATTAGTTGATCAGGTGATTAGTTGATCGGGTAATTAGTTGATCAGGTGATTAGTTGATCGGATAATTAGTTGATCGGGTGATTAATTGATGGGGTAATTAGTTGATCGGGCAATTAGTTGATCGGGCAATTAGTTAATCGGGTAATTAGTTGACTAGATGATTAGCTGATCGGGTGATTCGTTGATCGGGTGATTAATCGATAATGCTATTAGTTGATTGGCTATCCCTCAGGGCCTCATGAGCTACCTATGCTCGTCCGGCCGCCGCCCAGTTGTGTACATCGACTGTCACGGCCACTCCCGTCACAACAACGTCTTCATGTTCGGCTGCTCCCCCAGCCTTAGCTGGCTGCCCGATGACCGCGACAATCCCGGCTGGCTGGCCGCTGAACCTCCGGCTAACGACAATGAAGCTCGTCGCGATGACAACGGCGTCAGACCAGTCAGCGGCGGCCCCGGAGGAGGCGTTTGGATTGAGGATCCCGGATATCGGGAGTTGCCGCGACTTCTGGCTCAGATGGCCCCCGCGTTTGCCTGGCGGAACTGCAACTTCAAGGTGCGGTGCAGACTTTGATGTGTCTGTCTGTGCTGTCGTGTGAGCGGGTTCTCCTGTTGTGTGAGTGGGTTCTCCTGTTGTGTGAGCGGGTTCTTCCATTGTGTGAGCGGGTTCTCTTGTTGTGTGAGTGGGTTCTCCCATTGTGTGAGCGGGTTCTCCCATTGTATGAGCGGGTTCTCCCATTGTATGAGCGGGTTCTCCCATTGTAGAAGCAGGTTCTCCAGTTGTGAGTGGGTCCTGTTGTGTGAGCAGATCCTTCCCATTGCGGCATTCAAAGTTCCATAGTTCCGTGCAAAACTCAACACTCTGTACCCATCGACCCGCCCCAGGTGGACCGCTCCAAGGAGTCCACGGCTCGCGTTGTCGCCTGGCGCCACCTCGGCATCCTGCGCGCCTACACTTTGGAGGCCTCGTACAGCTGCTGCGACCAGGGACCCTACCGGGGCTGCCACCTGGGCACCCGCGAGCTGGAGGAGATGGGCGCCAGGCTTGGCGAAGCGATTCTCCGTTGGGCGCAGGGCGAGGCGCCGGGCGCGGATCCGCCGCTAGCGCAGCAGCCGGCATCGGCGGCGTCGTCGGCTGCCGCCGGTTCAGGCAGAGCTGGCCGAAGCAGGAAGGTTTTCAGGTTAGCTGCTCATATTGATCATGAACAGTCTCATTTTTATCATGCTATTGGTCATAAATTGGATATTATTGTCAGCCTGGTAAATATTATTGGTAATACTAACCTAATGAATTAATCACAATGGTTATACTACTGGCAACTGCCCATAATAGCCAAGCTATTGGTCATAGTGGTCCGTGATATTAGCCACGCTTTTTGTTGTAGTAGTGATACTGATCATGTTTATTTGTCACTCTGGCCATGCTATTGGCCTTATTGGTGACGCTATTTGGTCTTGTTGGTGACGCTATTAGCCTTATATATTGGTGACGCTATTAGCCTTATCGGTGACTCTATTGACCTTATTGGTGACGCTATTAGCCTTATTGGTGACGCTATTAGCCATATTGGTGACGCTATTAGCCTTATTGGTGACGCTATTAGCCATATTGGTGACACTATTAGCCATATTGGTGACGCTATTAGCCATATTGGTGAGGCTATTGGTCTCATATTTTCGTGCGGCTATCTACGAAATTAAAGCAGTGCGATTAATAATACATTCTTATGAAAAGCATTGCGCTGCAATCACATTCGCGACAGACCGAGTGGCGCCGGCGCCGCAGCGATCAGCGCCAGCGACGACGACGACGGTGACGACGACGACGACGACGCCGGTGAAGAAGAAGAAGACACGGACGACAACGGCGAAGAGTCTGCGGCTGCTGGTGAGAGAGGAGGCGACGTTGATCCCAATAGCAACGCCAGCGCAGTTGACGCCGGTCCCGGAGGCAGCGGCGACTGTATTATTGAAGACGAGAGCGTTCTGCTGTGCTGTCGGAGCTCCTTTGTGCGCGAGCCCGAGGGTGAGAACTGCTCCGCCAGCGTGCTGTAACCTACGGACAAGTGTAGCTCGTAGTGCTTAAGAAAACTTCACCAGGGCAGCGATGGTTACTACCCAGTACATGCAAGCCAACACTTGTATGCCGTAACTAATGCATGATTGGCTTTCTCACTCCGATACATCGACAGCCAATCAAAGCCAGTTTCAAGGAGTATTTTTTTCAAAAGAAAATTTGGTCAAAATGTAAACTTCCTCACTTTGTATAATATTTTCGAATTTGATCTTTCATTTTTTGAGTGCTACTACACTTTCGTAAATGCGTAATTTCTCTGTCGCCTTTTTGTTATTATTGTTTTGACCGGCTGGAATTGCAGTAGCTAGCTAAAACTCGTATAACGTGTTTGAAACCTGCAGCACGTTAGCTCGAGTAAAGCTACTAGAGGATAATTTTTATCTGCTGCCATTGCATGTGTTACATGCCATTAACTGTAGATATTTATTTCTTTCTATGCCTATTTGCTACTGAGCTGTTATATAGCAGATTCTTATTTTAGCTTACACGCATTCGGATGAAGATACACTCCCTTCATCAGTCTTCTCAAAGCCTCGTAGCTAACCATCGATAACGAACGCATGCCTTTTCACCTGTTGATATAAATCAACGGGACTTTATGTATTAGAAATATACGAAAACTCGTTATAACCATATTTTATTTATCACCCGCGGTTAAACGAGCTACTGCTTAATTACGTTTTCTTTTTTCATTTACAATGCAAAAGAGTTGAAGAGTTGAGTATAAACTCGGTGTTAGCTGCCTTTTTCTTTTTATTTTTTCAATGATAAATTTTCTAAAAGACAAAATAATTTTTGCTAGTCAGCCGTGACATTGGTCTGGTGTTATTCTGTCATAGGTCAAAGTAATAATTCCACACATACGCATCCTTTGGAAACTCATCTATATTTGCATGGGAGCTGTGGAAGCCTGCACATGTAATTCAATATGATTCCACAAGCCCTGCGAGCCACATTGATGGAGGACCTTCTGAGCATCGGCCTGACCCCCTGACCGCCACTGACTGCCCCCCGCCCCCGAGCTTGTTCGATCAAACAGCGTGTGCCTGCTTGCTGGCACTTGCTAGCTGGGCGACATTACTAAATAGTAATAAGCCTAATTGCAAATAATTATATGTTAATTTGCAATTTGCAATTTGCAATTATGCAAAAAACATTTGACGTAAGATTTAGTCACAGTAAGACAAGCTGATACTCGCCTATGAATGAAACCGAAAAAATCAAGCTTCTGGCGATCCAGTTATATTCATGAATCTCCATGGAGTAAGCTAAAACACGTTCAAATCATTAAAACAAATTACTACAGTTAGCTATGTGCAAAATGATAAACAACAACTTTTTTATGAATTTTTAAAAATAGACGGTCTTACTTCTTAGCATGAAAAGATCAGAAAGTAACTTATTTGGCGAGTAAGACGTTGATTTGTTTTTTTGGTTTCCTGGAACTGCATGCTTGATGCCTGGGCAGGCGGGGAATTCTGAAAATATTTAAAAGTCCTAAGTACAAGTACGAAGAAATCAACATGATGTGCAACTGAAAAACGAAAAAGTGAAAGTACTGAACAGAATAGATATTAAAAGTAAAAAATGACTAATGTATGCATGTTTCTATCCTCTGAAACTTAAAAATAATTAGAGTAGGCTGTAGGCATGCTAGGCCTAACGGCTATCCTGTAGTTTCGCACGTTAAATTATTTTACGGAATTATTTCGCCCTCTATTCAAGGGTGGTGGGGGGTGGGGGTTATAATTAAACGTGCGAAACTACAGGATAGCCGGCCTAACTTATACTATACATACCTCGGTGTGTATAGTTAAGCTATGTGTACATATGATAAGACATTTACCTACCTCTGCTACCTGGGCATCGCGCATATGCCTAGCTTAATGTCAATGAATTTACTTATACCTTGAATTGCAGAATTTACTTACAGATGCAAGTATTGGTGTCTATACTCTATAGTCCTAATTATACTATGACCTTTAAATTTTTAGGTCTAGTCCTAATATAGCCTCTGATTCCAACATAAAAATTTTAGTCTAAATATTAATTCATAGGCCTAATAAAGTTCAGGCCTGCCACCCATTGTTACTAGTATTGGAAATTTTGTCTATAAGAATTTTTTATTGATCACTTTGCCTATTTCATATTTGCATATGATAAGACATTTTGTATAGAAAGCACCCATAATATTTTATTTAAATGTGATTCTTAATTTCTTATTAAATATTAGGTTAGGTCTATATTGGCCATTTAAATAAGTTAGGGCCTAGACAAAAGCTACTATCTTTAAATATACTATATAGATAATTTTTTTGCTACACTTAGAGACATGGCGACCATGTCTATAATGCAGAAACTTATACATATACACATTGTGGCCATGTCTCTAATAGTGACTAGGTCCATACTTATCGACACAGCAACCATTTCTATCAATTTTTAAAGATCAAATTTTTTCCTTCTTTTGTAGTTAAGGATTTTTTGGAATCTATTTAATTTTTTTGTTTTTTTATTTTTGTTTGTTAAATCCATGGTTGCTATTGGATTCTGAGATAGACACGGCAGCCGTGTCTATAAGTATGGACCTAGTCATTATTAGAGACATGGCCGCCGTGTCAATGAAACTTGCATGGCAGCCGTGTCGTTAATATTGAATGGGTTTACACTAGGGGTCATAATCCTGGGATCCTAGGATTTAGGGCTTTTTATGGGATCCTGGGATTCACAGGGTCGGGATTCAATCCCAGAAAGGTAATGCTATGTTTTTATAATGTCTAATAAAATAGCAATAAGCAAGACAGTTAGGTAAAATATAGAACATACATGTATCCATGTCCACTCTCCATTGCCCACTTTGTATAATCTTTGATGTTGAGTTCAGTCTTGTTTAAATAATTTAGCATTGATTTTGAATTTTGAACTCATAATGCATGTTGTAACAACCTTGACAACATGAATGCCCACTGCCCAGACAGTAGTAGGTTGTGATTGTAAATGTAATGTATACATTCATATTGCTTTGCACAGTGATACATGTACATTACATAATCAAGTATATATTATACATCATTAGGCCCATATAGCTATAGGCCCATATGCATATTACAATATTGATATTACGAGTAGTATTTAATATTCTACGAGTATAATAACATCATTTTTATAATGTTATATATTGTATTACCAGCTTAGCATTACCCTTTTAGCTCCTACCATAACTGTAAGTGTTATAAAAATGTCAGTCGCAGCATTTTTATGACATTATAACAATGTTGTGACACGGATAGTACTGGAAAATATCAATCCTGAGATAATCTAGGGATCCCGAGATTTGACATTTCCTAATCCCAGGATTCCGGGATTGACAGAATACGGGATTTTGTGACCCCTAGTTCACACTTAAAGACACGGTGGGTGGCCATGTCATTAATATTGAATGGGTTCACACTTGGAGACACAGGATGGTGGGTGGCCGTGTCTCTAATATTGGAGCTTATAGGCACGGCTGCCATTGCCATATATATAATCATAAAATTGGATGAAAAGATTGATCAATTAAAAAGTCAGAAATTTTTTTAATTTTATTTTTTTTAAATTAAATTAAATTAATTCTTAAGAGTAACACAAAATCATTTTAAAGTGCTACTGCAATTATATATGTAATTGAAAAAATTATTTTCATTTATTTTAATTATTTTTTTAAACTTAAAAAGTTCAAGATGGAAAATTTTCTGTTTGCTAAAAAAATTCAAATAAAAAAACTATGACCACTTGGAATCAAACCTAGCTGCTCACAACTCACAAGGCAATATACATACCCACTAAGCCACAACTTGATTATCAGAGGGCCCTACAGAACACACATTTTATATTGATGATTATAGCTATGCCTATAAGTACTCTGTAATTTTTTATATATTAACAGATTTGCATATTAGAATAAATTCTAATAAAATCAATGTTACAATTATGAGGATATGATAAATTCATAGCCATAGTTCATTTCATGCTTTGAGTTATGCGAGAGGAAAAATGATAAAATTTTATCATTTATGCCAGACTTATGCCAGGCTTATGCATCGCAGGCTAGGCATAATGCCTAGTCTAAGGGGTGTGTAGGGCGTTTTGTACAAACATTTTCCTTTTTCATAATTTTTTTATTTATTAATGCTTCCATTTGTATATTGTAATTAAAACTTTATAAACATAAGTCTTAAAAAGATAATAATATAGTTTTTCTTTTACAGTACAATTTTTGACTTTAAACTTTGTTTTACTTTTTACAAATACTAAAAAATGTTGTTGTTTAAATTTAAATTTAAATTCTCCATTGTATTCAAATACTTGAAATAAGCTATAGTCATTAAAACCACAGTCAAAATTTATTTCTTGTCAGGGAAATGTGCCAAAAGATCATCTATAATTGTTTTTACGCTAGCCATTTATGCCAATCCAATTTTCTATTAATTCTTACCCAAGCATTTATGCCAAGGCTAATTTTTGTCTAGAATTATTCTATGTAAGAGATTTTTAGCATAACTGTAACAAAATGGACTATGGATTTATAGCTATAAGTGACTAATTTCATTTAACCTTTTATGCCTAATACTAATAATATTCAATTATATAAAAGTTAAGCCTGTCAATCTTTATTTTATATCAAGGAAAGAAATTAGACTATTATATTTTTTGAAAAACTAAATAGGGCCTAGGAGTCTAGGACATTTTAGTTTCAAGGTAAAATATCATTATTATATATATTTTATCTCACTTTAGTTAATAGGCCCTATAATAAATAGTTTTATAAAGTTTTAGAATTAATAGAATGTAAGCTTATAAAGCAAGATAAATTAGGATTGTACAATATCATTTGACTTAAATATTCACTTTTTTAAAGCCATAAATCTTATTATAGGCCTACTTTAAAAAGGTTAGAAATAAATTCTATATGATAAGATCTATAAATATATTTTTAATATATATTATAGCACCTAGATTAGGCCTAGCAAACTATTATATTGATTAATGCTAATAAAATAGTTTATATCAAGTCCATTTATCTATTCTATCTCTAATAGTGTTTTAATAAAGAATATAATCTTCAAATCCTAAGATCTTGGAATCCTAAGATTAAGCCCAAATCATATTATTCTTAATCCTAAGATTTTTATTAGACCTAAATCCCATGATTTTTATTAGACCTAAATCCTAAGATTAAAAATCTTGAGATTAACCATCTGGATCATAATCCTACTTTGCAATAATTCAGTCATTGATTTTCAAATAATAGTATCTATAGCATGGGTTGGCAACCTTTTCAAAACAAGGGCCAAATAGCCAAATTTTTCAATTGCCTAGGGATCAATAACATAAAAAATTGAAGAACCCCAATTGCATCAAGTTATTTTGACCTAATATTTTTTCAATTAATGATGATCAAAACCTCAATCTTGTCCTAACAATTTAGATTTCCATTCCCCACCCCAAAACCTGCCTTATTGGCTTTTCTTTCTCTTTTCAATCTAATCTATATAACCACCTCTTTCTAAAAACATTCAAACTTGCAGCCTATCTTTCCCCCATAGAAGGCCAACATAGGATACAAATGAGATAGGTAAAAGTAAAAAAGAGAAAGAAAGTGGAATAAAAGTTGTGGCAATGATGATTAATATTACATGATTTTTCCCATGGACATGCTAGATGCATAGCAATATAGACATCCAATATAGCAATATAGCAGGGTAATAGCAGAATGACTTTAAGTAGTCTCTACTAAACCTAGCTAACCTGACTACTACCCTAGCTATAGTTGGGATTAGAACAGTAGGACCTTTCTATTAGACTATAACCCAAGCCACCAATTTTCTATCTAGGATAGATTCTCCTAAGAGAGTAAAGGCTGATCCCTTTTTACCCTAAACCCTGATATAAATACCTATGCTATAGCTTTATAAGCTATCATTCTCCAAGTTATATCATATTCAAGTATGATGGCAATTGGCAAAATGTTTTATTTCATTCTACTTTTATTATAAAAAAGCCCTTTAAAATCAAATTAAATGGCTTTGTAAACCAAATTTAGCACTAACAAAGATTCGAAACTTTTTTAATCCTAAGATCACAAGATCTTAGGATCTTAGTCAAATTTGTTGGGATCCCAAGATTGGCAAAGTCTAAGATATCCTGATCTTAAGAATCATGGTATTTGAAGTCTAGGATATCCCAATCCCAAGAATCATAGAATTGAAAAAACTTGGGATTTTGTATTTGTATCTAGACTATAATTTTTTGGCCTGTAACTATGCAAGGTCTATTTTATAATATTGAGTTATAGTGCTTAGTATAGCTTGCCCATCCCCCCTTTAAAAAATTTTCTGGATCTGCCCCTAAATCTGCATACACAATGCTATCCTTATGAGAGCCTTAGACTAGAGATAGATCCCTGTGATTCCCCAAGACCTAAAAAGACTAGAAGAGACAGGCTTGTATTTTGGAAAAAAACTTGTCCATTTCCCCTAGCAATTTCTCTAGTTCTCTAAAGCATAATATACTGTAACCAACTAAATGGTTATGGTTTAATAATAATATTTAATATACTATTACAAAAAGTACATGGCCCACTAGTGAGTAACAAAGGTCAAATAGTTTATATTTTTCATTTGTTTATTTGGTTGCCAAGTTTTTTATTAAAGGCAGAGGAGATATGTGCACCGTGATGCACTTTAAGCAACATTGTCACACAACTGTCAAGAGGCATTACTGCCCATTCTGTCACAAGCATCCAGATATGTACGCAGCCATACACACATGCACACACTGACACAGGAGTGTACAGCGGGCTCAACTATATTTATTGTTAGGCATGTACACTTCACTGTGCCTTGGGGGTTGGCTTTGGCCCTAAGAGTGTTACCCTAGACCACCATGCTACAGCCCCCTTGTATCAAACTTTACAGTTTCAACAATTTTTTGCATAACTTTGCACACACTACTACTTGTAGTTATAAAGTAGTGGCTTATACTGTTTGTGTACTCCGCTATCCAAATAGGTTTCCCTGGCGTCCCCTGGACTGGAACTAATGCTCCCTTGTTTACGCTTGACTTCAGCCCTTTCAGTCTTAATCAATATATGCTTCTCTGATTTCTTTTCGAGCTCTCGGGGTCGAGAAGGTTGGGGACTGATTAGGGAAAGAACGGAGGGAGATTGTCAAGCAGTCTTGTAAGAAATATGATGATTATTATTAGGAAATCTATCCCCTTGGTATTATCTGTCTATTTGAACTGTTTACCGCAGTATAGCCATCCTGATTTGCTCTGTCCTTAAAGTGCAATCAGGCTGTGTCATACGTAATTGACTTCGGTTTACTAGATATACGTGTGTATACTCAACAGCATTGAAAACCCGCCACCCTAGAGCATTGGCAGAGCCATTGACCTCAGCTTTTTTGGGCGGTTTTCAATCTTGTTTAGTATCTATGTTCAGTATAGATTGCTATCGGCGTCTTGACTTTCCAGATTATCCATATCCCTTCACTCGTATACATACTCAGCAACACGTTAAACTAAAGTTTCCACCCTGAAACCAGAACTTTTCCCAGAGCTCAGCCTCAAGTGACGCAATTTACACCACACCCACAGTTCTCGTCACTAGGTGAGGAGAGAGCGGAGAGTTATGGCTATAGAGTTGAATTAAAAGCTGCCATTTGTTGAGCACTGTTTTCGCAGTGGAAGCTTGAACATGATGCGGAGTGCACATGTATACATATTGGCAGTCTGCTAACTAATCGACCTTTAGTGCACTGTCGCATATTGCGTATATAAATTTCTCTATAGGCCTTTTAGCCTTTAGTTTTATTGCTGTTTTGGTTAGTATGTCCTTGTGAATAAGGCTTACAATGCATGATTAATTAATTAGCCTTGTGGGTTGACCCTCGTGGGTGTGAATCGCACAACAGATGGTGTAGATGTCCGATGATTAGAAAGCCGAGGTCCGCTGTACACCCTACAGTATTGGCGCGCTTGAATGTGCTCAGCAGTCTGATGTGAGACGATGTCGCCTACGCATGATTCAAGTCTGTGCGAACTAGGACGGCTTGTTCGCTATGGCAACCCCCACACAATTAAGTCATCGCAAAAGCGTTGCACTAGGGTGCTCTTAGTCCTCCTGCAAGTATTGTTGTTTGTACCGCATTATAATTAGGATAGCATGCAGTTCTGAGCGAACTTCATCAGTCGTGTTTTGATCTCTGTCGCTGTTCTTTAGCTGAATAGGCTTTGTAAATTGGAAAACATGTTTTGTTCTGCAAAAAGAAAGAGCCCTGGGAGAAATGCCTGAGCATGCGATCGTCTGTGCGTGTACGGGTGTATCGGCCTTTTCACCCCCTCCCTCCCACGGGATCTCGTGACTAGAATTTTTTTAACCTCTACTGTGCCTCCGAGGCTGGCTTGAAATGTTTTTCAAGTCATTTTATCATTCGCTCTATCTTAAAAGTGTATATGCGACACACACAATGCAGTCGGGACCTGAAGTATAGTCCAGTACAGTTCACTGATGCACTTTACTCGTACTCAACAAAAGCTAAACTATCAAGGCATCAGGGGGTCTCGCTCAGCTATTGGAAGCTTTCATTGGGAGGACGCCATGTACTTTTTCTATCCGATAAGGGATGCCATGTACTTTTGCTAGCTGTTTGGCCTCCTTGCTCCCCCTCCCGGCTACGCCCTCACGTGTCATGGCGCCAACGCTAAGTGCGGCATGGGGGTCGGTCCCGGGTCGGCACAACGCAACCCGCTGGTGGCTGTGTTGCGCAATGGTAAACCCTCATCAAGCATGTCTGGGACTTCATAAAGCAGAGTTCAGCATAGTTGGCCCGCAGAATGCTAAAGTTCCATGCCCGTTTCAGTCCTGAAATATAATCCGTGGGCGGACAAGCTGACAGGCTTTGGAATTCAAAGTGCACGAGTTTAAAAAAAATTGCTCGCGCACAAGATAGAGAATTATATGGAATCGTGTGTGGGGTAAGGGGATACGCTTTAATGGTATGTAAGCTATGTAGATATAATGTTATATATAGCGCAAAGTGCAAATTTTATTTCAAAGCCCTCTAGTACGAATCCGCTTGCTTGGCCTGCCGCTAGAATCTTTAGGCTTTCTTGCAGATGGAATGCAAACCGAGTGTTGGGTTTTTTTGTGCGCCTTTAATTTGATTAATAAAATTACTCTTTTTTTCTGACCGTATCTCACTAGCCTGGGGCTTGGGACCGACATTATTGTACTACCTGTCTGACTAAGTTGTAAAGGTTACTGAGTGCCATTATACGAGTATTAGTGTACTTTGTTGTGGTTTTCATTGCAGTGAGACTGGCTAGGCTCCGTTTTTTAAATATAATTCTAATATAAAGCTTCGAGTCTGAATTATGTAATTTTATTCATAAACTATTCGTTCCTGTTCATAAGACCCAACTTTCTAAGAATTAAACTTTTTAAGAACTAAACTTCATAAGACCTAAGCTTCATGAGACCTAAACTTCATAATACCTAAACTTCAAGACCTAAACTTCATAATACCTAAACTTCATGAGACCTAAACTTCATAACACCTAAGCTTCATGAGACCTAAACTTCATAATACCTAAACTTCATGAGACCTAAACTTCATAACACCTAAGCTTCATGAGACCTAAACTTCATAATACCTAAACTTCAAGACCTAAACTTCATAATACCTAAACTTCATGAGACCTAAACTTCATAACACCTAAGCTTCATGAGACCTAAACTTCATAATGCCTAAGCTTCATGAGACCTAAACTTCATAATGCCTAAGCTTCATGAGACCTAAACTTCATAATACCTAAACTTCATGTGACCTAAACTTCATAACACCTAAGCTTTCATGAGACCTAAACTTCATAACACATAAAGCTTCATAATGCCTAAACTTCATGTGACCTAAACTTCATAACACCTAAGCTTTCATGAGACCTAAACTTCATAACACATAAAGCTTCATAATGCCTAAGCTTCATGAGACCTAAACTTCATAACACATAAGCTTCATAATGCCTAAGCTTCATGAGACCTAAACTTTATGAGACCTAATCTTTATAAGATCTAAACTTCATGAGACCTAAACTTCATAATGCCTAAGCTTCATGAGACCTAAACTTCATAATACCTAAACCTCATGAGACCTAAACTTTATGAGACCTAAACTTTATGAGACCTAAACTTTATGAGACCTAAACTTCATGAGACCTATAAAACTTCATGAGACCTATCTTCATCAGATCTAAGCTTCGTAAGACCCAAACTTCATGAGACCTAAACCGTGTGACGCCTAAACTTTCTAAGAACTAAACTTCGAATTGCCTAATTATTTTTATTTTAACTCTAATGCTTTAGGTATTAGCAGAAATTATATATTTTCATTAACGATGCCCAACACTGAGAAAATCATGCGTTATGAAGATGGTTGGTTCTAACTTTTTATTGAACCTTTCCAGCCACTTGCTATGAGAATCGTGCTCACTATCTTTTCTGCATAAGATCTTAAGGGTTTTTCTACCGAGGAAAATAGCTCTATCGATTGACGTCTTGGCCAAATTCTGGTTCAGGTAAGTTGCTTTGCTTTATTAATAGGCTTTTTCAAGTATTAGCTAGGCAGAATGTTATCGATTATACTACTAAATACACTAAGCACTTTTCTACTCTATTAGCTTGTATTCTTTACTTCCTACTTCTCACTCCCTAGCCGAAGCCCGCATTCCACTTGTGCTGGAAAAGTGCACAGCACGTCTATATCTCCCCATTTTTAGTGGGCCAGCCTTCTTTATCCCCTACAGCTTCCTCCGTCGCTTGCCTCCCCGTTAAGTCTCTGGCCAACCTGCCCTCGTTACCCCAGTTTCTCCAACCCACCCTCCGCCAATCTATAAAAAATCTGTCCTTGGCTAACTGGTGGCTATTGGCTGGCCGCCCCCCCCCCTGCACCGCTCCAGTGCCGGGCTTCTCTCTCTCTATCATTTTCTCAATAGTTCTCTCTCCCCTACTCAGATTATTGTATAAAAGGTCTCCGTAGTGTTCCTGCTTCGATCTAAAGCGCCAGTCGTTAGGACCAAGTAAACAGTAAAATATTAGCATATCACATCAGGATTGTAAATTTTATTTTACCTAGCAAGATTGTCTAAATTATTATTACTATAAGCAATCGGCAAGCCATTGGGGTTGATTCGTTTCAAGTGTCATCCAGTTCAGTTCATTATTTTCCACGATAACTTCTCTCGATAATTTGTTCATTATTAACATTAGTACAGGCGCGTTAAGCGCTTAATCCAAGCATTCATCGTGGCTGACTCTTCGTCTTTAGGCCAGCTACAGCAGCAGCAGCAGCTTCTGCAGCAGTCCCAGCAGCCTCAGCATCAGCCCCAGCACCAGAACTCTTATCAGCAACAGCAGCAGCACCAGCGCAGCAGTGGCAGTCAATACAGCCACTACCAGCCTCAGCACCAACAGCAGTACCAGCACCAGCTGTCAAGCCTGTACAGCGGCCTGGCGCACCATCGTTCCGAGCCGCCGCCGCTCCAGCCGCAGCTACAGCCTCCGCCGCATCAGCCTCATCATCATCACCAGCAGCAGCAGCCGCTGCATCAAGCGCAGGTAAGTCAGGTCCGTCTGTCTTTATCGTAGCCCTCGTGTTGGTTATTTAGTTATTGATCCTCAGACTGGGCCGCTACTCTCCTAGATCCTCGGACTGGACCGCTACTCTCCTAGATCCACAGACTGGGCCGCTACCCTCCCAGATCCTCAGACTGGGCCGCTACTCTCCCAGATCCTCAGACTGGGCCGCTACTCACCCAGATCCTCAGACTGGGCCGCTACTCACCCAGATCCTCAGACTGAGCCGCTACTCACCCAGATCCTCAGACTGGGCCGCTACTCTCCCAGATCCTCAGAGTGGGCCGCTACTCTCACAGATCCTGAGAATGGGCCGCTATATTCCTAGATCCTCAGACTGGGCCGCTACTCTCCTAGATCCTCAGACTGGGCCGCTACTCTCCTAGATCCTTAGACTGGGCCGCTACTCTCCTAGATCCTCAGACTGGGCCGCTACTCTCCTAGATCCTTAGACTGGGTCGCTACTCTCCTAGATCCTCAGACTGGGCCGCTACTCTGCTAGATCCTCAGACTGGGCCGCTACTCACCCAGATCCTCAGACTGAGCCGCTACTCTCCCAGATCCTCAGACTGGGTTGCTACTCACCCAGATCCTCAGACTGGGCCGCTACTCTCACAGATCCCCAGACCGGGCCGCTACTCTCACAGATCCCCAGACCGGGCCGCTACTCTCACAGATCCTCAGACTGGGTTGCTACTCACCCAGATCCTCAGACTGGGCCGCTACTCTCACAGATCCCCAGACCGGGCCGCTACTCTGCTAGATCCCCAGACCGGGCCGCTACTCTCACAGATCCTCAGACCGGGCCGCTACTCTCACAGATCCTCAGACAGAGCCGCTACTCACCCAGATCCTTAGACTGAGCCGCTACTCTCCCAGATCCTCAGACTGAGCCGCTACTCTCCCAGATCCTCAGACAGAGCCGCTACTGTCACAGATCCTCAGACAGAGCCGCTACTGTCACAGATCCTCAGACAGAGCCGCTACTCACCCAGATCCTTAGACTGAGCCGCTACTCTCCCAGATCCTCAAACTGAGCCGCTACTCTCCCAGATCCTCAGACAGAGCCGCTACTGTCACAGATCCTCAGACAGAGCCGCTACTCACCCAGATCCTTAGACTGAGCCGCTACTCTCCCAGATCCTCAGACTGAGCCGCTACTCTCCCAGATCCTCAGACTGAGCCGCTACTCACCCAGATCCTTAGACTGAGCCGCTACTCTCCCAGATCCTCAGACTGAGCCGCTACTCTCCCAGATCCTCAGACAGAGCCGCTACTGTCACAGATCCTCAGACTGAGCCGCTACTGTCACAGATCCTCAGACTGAGCCGCTACTGTCACAGATCCTCAGACTGAGCCGCTACTCTCCTAGATCCTCAGACAGCCGCTACTTTCCTAGATCCTCAGACAGAGCCGCTACTCCCAGATCCTCAGACTGGGTCGCTACTCTCCCAGATCTTGAGATGCGAATTTTTTTAAATTAAATAATTCCGCTACGAGGCCCTTTATTGCTATACAATAACAAAGTTGCTCTATCAAACCAAGGCTCTGTCGGCCAATATGGAGCCGCAGCCGCCGCCTTTGCGTCTGCCGCCTATGCTAGATTCGACTAACGATCCGAGCTCCGCGGGCGGGCCGCCACTGTCCCGGCCGGGAAGTCCCGGCCAGCCGCCTGAACTTGGCGGCGCCCCGGTTGCTGAGAACTGGTGCTACACCCAGGTGAAAGTGACCAAGTTCACCTACATGTGGAGTATCAATAATTTCAGCTTCTGTCGGGAGGAGATGGGCGAAGTACTCAAATCCTCTACTTTCTCTGCCGGACCGAATGACAAATTTAAATGGTAAGTGGTAATGAAATTGTTGATTGTATACTGATATGCGTATATGGAAGAGGATCTGCTGATGGGGTAATGACAATCTGTTGATAGGATAATGAAGATCTGCTGATGGGGTAATGACAATCTGTTGATAAGGTAATGAAGATCTGCTGATGGGGTAATGACAATCTGTTGATAGGATAATGAGGATCTGCTGATGGGTTAATGACAATCTTTTGATAGGATAATGAAGATCTGTTGATGAGGTAATGACAATCTGTTGATGAGGTAATGACAATCTGTTGATGAGGTAATGACAATCTGTTGATGAGGTAATGACAATCTGTTGATGAGGTAATGACAATCTGTTGATAGGATAATGAAGATCTGTTGATGGGGTAATGACAATCTGTTGATGAGGTAATGACAACCTGTTGATGAGGTAATGACAATCTGTTGATGGGGTAATGATAATCTGCTGATGGGGTAATGACAATCTGTTGATGAGGTAATGACAACCTGTTGATGGGGTAATGACAACCTGTTGATGAGGTAATGACAATCTGTTGATGGGGTAATGATAATCTGCTGATGGGGTAATGACAATCTGTTGATGAGGTAATGACAACCTGTTGATGAGGTAATGACAATCTATTGATAGGATAATGAAGATCTGTTGATGGGGTAATGACAATCTGTTGATGGGGTAATGACAACCTGTTGATGAGGTAATGACAATCTGTTGATGGGGTAATGATAATCTGCTGATGGGGTAATGACAATCTGTTGATGAGGTAATGACAACCTGTTGATGGGGTAATGACAACCTGTTGATGAGGTAATGACAATCTGTTGATGAGGTAATGACAACCTGTTGATGAGGTAATGACAATCTGTTGATGAGGTAATGACAACCTGTTGATGAGGTAATGACAATCTGTTGATGGGGTAATGACAATCTGTTGATGGGGTAATGACAATCTGTTGATGGGGTAATGATAATCTGTTGATGGGGTAATGACAATCTGTTGATGGGGTAATGACAATCTGCTGATGGGTAATGACAATCTGTTGATGGGGTAATGACAATCTGTTGATGGGGTAATGATAATCTGTTGATGGGGTAATGATAATCTGTTGATGGGGTGATGACTGTCTCTTGGTGGGGGTAATAGCGATATGCTTATGGGGTAATGAAGAACTGCTGATGAAGAAAATGGTTGTTTATTGAGCTTCTGGTTAAAAGTGCATCTTGTTTGTTGCTGCTGAGTTAGATAAAATTTCTAGTCTTGTTTTCTGAGTAGCAACTGAGCTCAGCAAGTTTGCACTAGCTAAACTAGAATATAAGTATTGATTTTTGCAAATTGCAACTAAGAAAAAGCTGCTGTGTTAGGGTAGGTTAAGGGTGTCTTTTTTGACTGCCCGTATTTAAACTTTTTTTATTGTTTGTCGTTCTTGCGTGAGCATACGCGTACACATGTAAGTTTATTTTTTTCGAGAAAACAGAGTTTGTAAAAGTGCATGCAAGATTAGAGCTACGGAGGCACATAGTAGAGAGAGGCGTCGGTGGAATGGACTGATTTGTATGGGAAAAAATGGGTTCAAATTTTATATTATGTCATATATAGTTAAACTCCCTCAGAGAGGGGGTCGGCATCGCATCCTTGTGACCTCGATTGCGATTCACTCCTCCGGTTCATCCTGTCCTCGCGTGTCCTTGACTTCTGCGCCAAAATATTTCTCTCCCTCTTTTCCCCTCGTCTTTTTGTCCCAATTTTTTCACCGACTTCCCCTTCTGTCATGCATCCAAACTCTGTGGCTTACAGGTTCTTGATTGGGTTTCGCTTCGTAAAGTCGCTTAACTGCAATGAAAATGACATACAGGCAAAGTCAAGGTATTTTCGCCGAAAAGAACCTACCTTTGGGGCTTGGGCTTAAAATTGGCATTAAAATACAGTCAGTAAGATAGTATAGTCAATATAGTGTGAATTTTCATGCTCACTATATGCGCAAGATACAGTACTACTTGGTAAAATGTACATCGATCCAGAACAGTCAATAGTTTTGATTGACAAAGGACATACACGTCACAAGGCCGAGTTACTCAATATTAAACATGACTCTGACTCTCGTGCCACGACCCCTGCTTCGATTCACAGCCATGAGGGCCAGCCCCAATGCACAGAGAGTGTACATGTCTGAATTAGAAATTCAGAGCCGCTGTACACCCTGTGTGAGCGTGTGTATGAGTGTGTGCCTGCGTACAGTATTTGCGCTTGCATGTGCTCAGGGAGTTAGCGGAATGGGCAGAATTGCCTTAAAACTGCTTGTTGAACTATTTCGCCAAAGACGCAGCGGTCAGGTTTCTGCAATTTTTCTTTATTTATTTATAAGGCCAGTAGGATTGTTGGTTGGTTTTGTATGTTTCGGCTATGTAAATTAAAGTATAACCGATTTTTGTTATAGCAAAATAGTGCACTGCCGAGTTCAGTGCGCATAAACTGGCCTGAAAGGGCAGGCTTGGGACATGGGGTTCACGCGGGATCAGTTGGAGGATAATCACAACAAAGGAAGCAAGAGAAAGAGACAGAGAGGAGGAGGGTGCGGAGAAGAAAACTAAGGCGGCTACCCACCCGCGTGCCCTCGTGTGTGACCCCGAACAGCTCCGATCTGTCTGTGTCGACCTTCCTCACCCCCTACACTGGCGTGGATGATCTGGCTAGTGCGTAAGGCCACGAGTTGGCCTCAGATATAGCAGCAGAAGGGAAGAGGGGAAAGGGTGAAGCAGAGTCGCCGACTGTGTTTCTGGGGTCGCGGGCGTGGGGACAGCGCCTGGCCTGGAAAACTTTTTTGAGGGATTTAGACTGCGCAAGCCAGAGGAGAAAAGAACGGAGTCAGTAAGAAACGATGACAAGGGGGCGCAGTGAAGGGTGATAGAGAATCGGGAAGCTTGCTACTGGCGTCTATTACCTTAGCTGACACGCATGCTGTCCTTGGTGTGCTATCAATAGGGCTTAGTAGATATTTAGTATAGTTGACTAGCTTGAGCCCCCCGGGGGGATTTACAGAGACTCTCGACATTAGTTGATACCTTAGACAAGTTAAGGATTTATGTTGTGACGCTAACAATTTATAATCCTATTCGTGGTAAGACTCATTCCCTAGTATCAGCACTGCCTCTGCTGTCCTGACCTAATGCGCAATTAATAGGGCTTAGTAGATATTTAGTATAGTGGACTAGCTTGAGCCCCTCATTGTAGAAACTGTGCAGAAGTAAACTCAGACTGTCGGCATTGGTTGATCCTCTTGCTGAGATAAGTTTGAGAAGTATGACGCTAACAAGTTATATAGTCACATCGTAGTAAGACTCAATCATATAATTCTATGAATACGAGGGATTAACTTCCCCTTTATTCTCCTCTCCTCAACTCATCTCCACACGCATGCTATCTCTGACGCTTGGGAGGGGGCCCGGGGGCTTAAAATGTGTTTTAGTAGTACTTTACAATCGCTTCCATCTAATGTCATCCAGTGCTTTTTTTAGTCGCTTGATTCTGTTTACACAAAACCTTGCGTTCGTTCTTCTAAACTCAATTTCATGGGGGTGGGCGGCGGCCCTGCGGGTGGTCTGTCGCGTGGCTTTCTTCAACTAGCCCAGACACAGAGTTCCTGATATAGCATATATATATATTCTCGTCTATAGCTTAAACAGTTATATCCAGAACTCCGTGGCCCAGAGCAGGGAGCACTAGAGGACATGGAAGTGACAAACCCCCAACCACAAACTGGTGCCCATCCGGACCAGACCAGGACAGTTCGTTTGCCTAAAAATAGCTTGGCAAGATTGGTGGAGAGACCTTACACTTTCTGCAATCGGAATTACAGAACCAATTTTTGGGGCTGAATAAATAGTTTTTTAACACTGGCACTGGCACGAGTTTCATTAGAAAATTTGCAGAATTTCAATATTTATGCAGCAGTAAAAAATCTCGAAAAAATTCCGCTAGAAATTTTTGATCGTTGTCTGCTATTAAAATGCTATTGTGTATTATCAGAGTTCTTTATTAAATAAAAGATGGTAAGACTGTAAAGCATTCTTAAAATTATTTCTTTGTGCAAGATTGAGCAATCTGCACCTGCTATTTTAATTTCAAAGTCTCGTTTTTTCAATTTTGGTATAAAATTATTTGGCTGATTTTGCTGATTTTGCTGCCTCCGCATTTAATTGGTGATTTCTCAGCGACTCAGCTGCTTTCTCTGCGCTCTTTCTTAAGCTTATCCCTCTGTTTCCATCCACTTCCATATAGGCCATTTAAATACTAGGTACGTGCATGCGTCAAATACATATAGAGGTGAAAAATTTATGTATTTTTGTCTGTATTTTCTAGTATGTGCGTATTTTTAAGAACTTATTACTAAGAATTTATTACTATTAACGGTAGGATAACGGGTCCGTAGCCCAGTGGTCTAGCGCAGGCTCTGATGTCCCAGCGGCCCAGGCTCGATTCCAAGTGCAGTCGCATTAATTTGTGGCTAAATTGGAATCTCGGCTTGACTCTGCTCGTGCAATTAACGCCCTTGAGGGCCAACCCCCAAGGCACAGTGAAGTGTACATGCCTAACGATAAATAAAGTTAGGGCCGCTGTGTGTGTGTGCCTGTGCGTGTCACTGCGTACGTATCCGCGCGCTTGTGTGCCTGCTCAGGGGAGTCGGCGGAATGGGCAGCAATGCCTCTCGCCGGTTGTGTGCCTATGTCGCTTAAAGTGCAAACACCTATTTGGGATGCCTTAAGGCCTAATAAAGACAACAGACAAGAGAGGACACAGAAAACTCATTTCGTTTTTTCTTCTTCAAATTTGTCAGCCCGCCAGTGTCCTTTGTGAATTGCTGCCGCAAGGATCCAGCGCTTTTAAGCTGGGTTCTACTCTAGTGTGCGTGTCTGGCTTTGCTCCACTCGTATATCAAATAAGACTCTCATTTGTCAAGGTGTGATGCGTGTTAAATTATTGAACAAAAGAGGGCAAATTTTCAAATCAAGAAAAAATTGCTTTTGTGTCTTTCTGCCTATCTGTCTGTAAGCTATCGTGGCTTTTCAATATTGAAATAGTTTATTGCATTACATTCTGGGCAGCAATCCATAAGCAGATTAGTGAAGTCTCGTTTCCAATCCAGAATTAATTCCTAATCTGTTTGTTGTCCAGGAATCTGTTCAGGCGCAGATTTTAATTTAAAAAATGTCTGGTCGCCTCTGATAACCTTTCCCTGATTTTGTTTTCGTTAATAAAGGGCCTCGTGTAATTTCTGTGATCCTGCGAGTATTGAACACCGCCCTTTTGTCTCTCTTATTAATTTCCAGGTGCCTTCGCATCAATCCAAAAGGCTTAGACGAGGAGAGCAAGGACTACCTGTCGCTGTACCTTCTGCTAGTCAGTTGCGGCAGTAAAAATGAAGTACGCGCCAAATTTAAATTCTCTTTATTAAATGCCAAACGCGAGGAGACTAAAGCCATGGGTGAGTTTGGCCCACTTACTGCCCCATACTCCTAAGCCAGCTCATAATTTGTTTGAGAAAGAAACTCTTTAATCTGTTTACAACAGAGAGCCAGCGAGCCTACCGATTCATCCAGGGCAAAGATTGGGGCTTCAAGAAGTTTATCCGGCGCGACTTCCTTATGGACGAAACTAATGGCCTGTTGCCGGACGATCGGCTGACCATTCACTGCGAGGTGAGCTGGGGATTGGAGCGGGAGATTGGGAAGTGGAGCGGGAGATTGGGAAGTGGAGCGGGAGATTGGGAAGTGGAGCGGGAGATTGGGAAGTGGAGCGGGAGATTGGAAAGTAAGTAGAGTGGGAGATTGGGAAGTGGAGCGGGAGATTAGGAAATGGAGTGGGAGATTGGGAAGTAGAGCGGGAGATTGGGAAGTAGAAGGGGAGATTGGGAAGTGGAGCGGGAGATTGGGAAGTGGAGCGGGAGATTGGGAAGTAGAGCGGGAGATTAGGGAAGTAGAGTGGGAGATTGGGAAGTGGAGCGAGAGATTGGGAAGTAAAGCGAGAGATTGGGAAGTGCAGTTGGAGATTTGGATTGGAAGTAAAGCGGGGATTAGGAAGTAAAGTTAATGGATTGTAAAGTAGAGTCGAGGATTAGGAAGATCTGGAGAGCGGGATAGTAGTGATAGAGTAGGATAGTAGAGTGATAGAGTAGGATAGTAGAGTGATAGAGTAGGATAGTAGAGTGATAGAGTAGGATAGTAGTGGTAGAGTGGGATGTTTCAGAGGGGAGAGCAAAGTCGCATAGAAGATTGGACGGAAAGTGTCGCTAGTTGGCGGTCAGAAGATTGGACGGAAAGTGTCGCTAGTGGGCGGTCCGAAGATTGGACGGAAAGTGTCGCTAGTGGGCGGTCAGAAGATTGGACGGAAAGTGTCGCTAGTGGGCGGTCAGAAGATTGGACGGAAAGTGTCGCTAGTTGGCGGTCAGAAGATTGGACGGAAAGTGTCGCTAGTTGGCGGTCAGAAGATTGGACGGAAAGTGTCGCTAGTTGGCGGTCAGAAAACGAGCTTAGCCGCGGGAGAAAACGAATAGAAAATCAATTTCTGTGCTCGTTGAACGCACAAACGCGGGATAAAATTGTAAAAAAGAAAATTTAGTGCGCAGCGCAGCTGCTATTGTAAGTGCGACATTCATTTATGCAACCTGCGCAGTAAATAGTTGTCTGTTATATAATAATTATACATATATAATCTCCTTTCTGCGCATTCCCAGCCTGCACCGCATTAGCATTCCTTTATACGAGACCCCCATAAACCCAACGGTGCAACTCCTCTATTCAGCTAATTCAGCTCAAGTGCACAGTAATAATATATTCATAATATGCATAAACATGCTTATAACTACTCGTAAATAGGTCAATAATAATAAATTGCGCCGGTGCACTGGCCTGGCTGTAACGAAGTTTATTGCGCTTGCCGCATCTGCTTTGTTCAGTGTTTTTTTTAAATTAGCGCGATTATTCAAATCGCCGTGAAGTATTGTTAAAGACGTAAAAAGTATAGAAAGACCCCGATGTCTAGTTTGTGCAGGGTCTAGATTGTAAAGATTCTAGATTGTGAGTATTCTAGATTGTGAAGATTTTAGATTGTGAAGATTCTAGATTGTGAAGATTCTAGATTGTAAAGATTCTAGATTGTGAGTATTCTAGATTGTGAAGATTCTAGATTGTAAAGATTCTAGATTGTGAAGATTCTAGTTTGTGAAGATTCTAGATTGTGAAGATTCTAGATGGTGAAGATTCTAGATTGTGAAGATTCTAGTTTGTGAAGATTATAGATTGTAAAGATTCTAGATTGTGAAGATTCTAGATTGTGAAGATTCTAGTTTGTGAAGATTCTAGATTGTAAAGATTCTAGATTATGAAGATTCTAGATTGTGAAGATTCTAGTTTGTGAAGATTCTAGATTGTGAGGATTCTAGATTGTGAAGATTCTAGATTGTGAAGATTCTAGATTGTGAAGATTCTAGTTTGTGAAGATTCTAGATTGTGAAGATTCTAGATGGTGAAGATTCTAGATTGTGAAGATTCTAGTTTGTGAAGATTATAGATTGTAAAGATTCTAGATTGTGAGGATTCTAGATTGTGAAGATTCTAGATTGTGAAGATTCTAGATTGTGAAGATTCTAGTTTGTGAAGATTCTAGTTTGTGAAGATTCTAGATTGTGAAGATTCTAGATTGTGAAGATTCTAGATTGTGAAGATAAGATTGTGAAGATTCTAGTTTGTGAAGATTCTAGATTGTGAAGATTCTAGATTGTGAAGATTCTAGTTTGTGAAGATTCTAGATTGTGAAGATTCTAGATTGTGAAGATTCTAGTTTGTGAAGATTCTAGATTGTGAAGATTCTAGATTGTGAAGATTCTAGTTTGTGAAGATTCTAGATTGTGAAGATTCTAGTTTGTGAAGATTCTAGATTGTGAAGATTCTAGTTTGTGAAGATTCTAGATTGTGAAGATTCTAGATTGTGAAGATTCTAGTTTGTGAAGATTCTAGTTTGTGAAGATTCTAGATTGTGAAGATTCTAGTTTGTGAAGATTCTAGATTGAAAAAATTCTAGATTGTAAAGATTCTAGATTGTGAAGATTCTAGATTGTGAAGATTCTAGTTTGTGAAGATTTTAGATGGTGAAGATTCTAGTTTGTGAAGATTCTAGATTGTGAAGATTCTAGTTTGTGGAGATTCTAGTTTGTGAAGATTATAGATTGTGAAGATTCTAGATTGTGAAGATTCTAGTTTGTTAAGATTATAGTTTGTGAAGATTCTAGTTTGTGGAGATTCTAGTTTGTAAAGATTATAGATTGTGAAGATTCTAGATGGTGAAGATTCTAGTTTGTGAAGATTCTAGATGGTGAAGATTCTAGTTTGTGAAGATTCTAGATTGTGAAGATTCTAGATGGTGAAGATTCTAGTTTGTGAAGATTATAGATTGTGAAGATTCTAGTTTGTGAAGATTATAGATTGTGAAGATTCTAGATGTGAAGATTCTAGTTTGTGAAGATTCTAGATTGTGAAGATTCTAGATTGTGAAGATTCTAGATGGTGAAGATTCTAGATTGTGAAGATTCTAGTTTGTGAAGATTATAGATTGTGAAGATTCTAGATGGTGAAGATTCTAGTTTGTTAAGATTATAGTTTGTGAAGATTCTAGTTTGTGGAGATTCTAGTTTGTAAAGATTATAGATTGTGAAGATTCTAGATGGTGAAGATTCTAGTTTGTGAAGATTCTAGATGTGAAGATTCTAGATTGTGAAGATTCTAGTTTGTGAAGATTATAGATTGTGAAGATTCTAGATTGTGAAGATTCTAGATTGTGAAGATTCTAGATTGTGAAGATTCTAGTTTGTGAAGATTCTAGATTGTGAAGATTCTAGTTTGTGAAGATTATAGATTGGGAAGATTCTAGTTTGTGAAGATTATAGATTGTGAAGATTCTAGATTGTGAAGATTCTAGATTATGAAGATTCTAGATTGTGAAGATTCTAGATTGTGAAGATTCTAGTTTGTGAAGATTCTAGATTGTGAAGATTCTAGTTTGTGAATATTCTAGTTTGTGAATATTCTAGATTGTGAAGATTCTAGATTGAGAAGATTCTAAATAGTAAAGATTCTAAATCGTGAAGATTCTAGATTGTGAAGATTCTAG
This sequence comes from Macrostomum lignano, assembly GCA_002269645.1. Taxonomy (NCBI): domain Eukaryota; kingdom Metazoa; phylum Platyhelminthes; family Macrostomidae; genus Macrostomum; species Macrostomum lignano. The sequence goes on from NIVC01002410.1 coordinate 54,174, forward strand.
TTTGTGAAGATTCTAGATTGTGAAGATTCTAGTTTGTGAAGATTCTAGATTGTGAAGATTCTAAATCGTGAAGATTCTAAATCGTGAAGATTCTAGATTGTGAAGATTCTAAATCGTGAAGGTTCTAAATCGTGAAGATTCTTGATTGTGAAGATTCTAAATCGTGAAGATTCTAGATTGTGAAGATTCTAAATCGTGAAGATTCTAAATCGTGAAGATTCTAGATTGTGAAGATTCTAAATCGTGAAGATTCTAAATCGTGAAGATTCTAGATTGTGAAGATTCTAAATCGTGAAGATTCTAGATTGTGAAGATTCTAAATCGTGAAGATTCTAAATCGTGAAGATTCTAGATTGTGAAGATTCTAAATCGTGAAGATTCTAAATCGTGAAGATTCTAGATTGTGAAGATTCTAAATCGTGAAGATTCTAGATTGTGAACATTCAGGATTGTGAACATTCTGTAGTTTGTGAAGTGGGAATTAAAATTGCTAGGATTTACTAAAAGCACTCTGTTGTACTTTACCGTACTCGACTATATGCTCATTACTAATTCATTGAATTTGTTCTGCTAGCGCCTTAGATTAAATTCAATACAGTATTGGGAACTGAGTCTCTGTAGCTGAAATTTTAGCTATACTGTATAGGTATGTGATTTTAACTGGCTTGTAAGTCTTTTTGTTTTTCATTTCTGTTGCGTCGTGCAGGTGTCGGTGGTAGGCGAGACGCAGAACGTCTCCGGCCAGTCGAACGCCCAGCCAGTCCGCGTGCCAGACTGCCGCCTAGCCGAGGAGCTGTCCCAGCTGCTTGAGCGCGGCCTTCACGCCGATGTTGCCCTGTGCGTTGGCGCCAACGGCGCCGAATTGCGCGCCCACAAATCGGTGCTGTCGGCTCGGTCGCCAGTGTTTCAGGTAAGCTTGAGTATTCTATAGCGTCTGATGTTTGTGCTTTTAAGTTGCTCTTCTGGTCTCTCTTCTCTATTTATCCAGCATACTAAAATGAAATGTTTCTATCCATCTAGGCAGGTATGCGACTCATTTTTTAGAACAAATGGGCTCAACTGATTTTCAAAAAAACTATTGCACCGTTCCATCAGGAATTTTCTGGTTTCGGTATTCTCTGTTTCCTCTATATCTCCCCTGTGTCCTCTATATCTCCCCTGTGTCCTCTATATCTCCCCTGTGTCCTCTATATCTCCCCTGTGTCCTCTATATCTCCCCTGTGTCCTCTATATCTCCCCTGTGTCCTCTATATCTCCCCTGTGTCCTCTATATCTCCCCTGTGTCCTCTATATCTCCCCTGTGTCCTCTATATCTCCCCTGTGTCCTCTATATCTCCCCTGTGTCCTCTATATCTCCCCTGTGTCCTCTATATCTCCCTTGTGTCCTCTATATCTCCCCTGTGTCCTCTATATCTCCCTTGTGTCTTCTATATCTCCCCTGTGTCCTCTATATCTCCCCTGTGTCCTCTATATCTCCCCTGTGTCCTCTATATCTCCCTTGTGTCCTCTATATCTCCCCTGTGTCCTCTATATCTCCCCTGTGTCCTCTATATCTCCCCTGTGTCCTCTATATCTCCCCTGTTTCCTCTATATCTCCCCTGTGTCCTCTATATCTCCCCTGTGTCCTCTATATCTTCCTTGTGTCCTCTATATCTCCCCTGTGTCCTCTATATCTCCCCTGTGTCCTCTATATCTCCCCTGTGTCCTCTATATCTCCCCTGTGTCCTCTATATCTCCCATGTGTCCTCTGGTATCTCCCCTGTGTCCTCTATATCTCCCTGTGTCCTCTATATCTCCCTTGTGTCCTCTATATCTCCCCTGTGTCCTCTATATCTCCCTTGTGTCCTCTATATCTCCCCTGTGTCCTCTATATCTCCCCTGTGTCCTCTATATCTTCCTTGTGTCCTCTATATCTCCCCTGTGTCCTCTATATCTCCCCTGTGTCCTCTATATCTCCTCTGTGTCCTCTATATCTCCCTTGTGTCCTCTATATCTCCCCTGTGTCCTCTATATCTCCCCTGTGTCCTCTATATCTCCCCTGTGTCCTCTATATCTCCCTTGTGTCCTCTATATCTCCCCTGTGTCCTCTATATCTTCTCTGTGTCCTCTATATCTCCCCTGTGTCCTCTATATCTCCCTTGTGTCCTCTATATCTCCCCTGTGACCTCTATATCTCCTCTGTGTCCTCTATATCTCCCATGTCTCCTCTATATCTCCCCTGTGTCCTCTATATCTCCCCTGTGTCCTTTATATCTCCCCTGTGTCCTCTATATCTCCCTTGTGTCCTCTATATCTCCCCTGTGTCCTCTATATCTCCCCTGTGTCCTCTATATCTCCCCTGTGTCCTCTATATCTCCCCTGTGTCCTCTATATCTCCCTTGTGTCCTCTATATCTCCCCTGTGTCCTCTATATCTCCCTTGTGTCCTCTATATCTCCCTTGTGTCCTCTATATCTCCCCTGTGTCCTCTATATCTCCCCTGTGTCCTCTATATCTCCCCTGTGTCCTCTATATCTCCCCTGTGTCCTCTATATCTCCCTTGTGTCCTCTATATCTCCCCTGTGTCCTCTATATCTCCCTTGTGTCCTCTATATCTCCCCTGTGTCCTCTATATCTCCCCTGTGTCCTCTATATCTCCCCTGTGTCCTCTATATCTCCCCTGTGACCTCTATATCTCCCCTGTGTCCCCTATTATCTCCCCTGTGTCCCCTATTATCTCCCCTGTGTCTCCTATTATCTCCCCTGTGTCCCCTATTATCTTCCCTGTGTCCCCTATTATCTTCCCTGTGTCGTCTTTCATCTCCTGTGTCCCCTATTATCTCCCATGTCCTCTATATCTCCCCTGTGTTCTCTATTATCTCCCCTGTGTCCCCTATTATCTCCCCTGTGTCCTCTATATCTCCCCCTGTGTCCCCTATTATCTCCCTGGCCCTGTGTCCTCTATATTTCCCATGTCTCCTCTATATCTCGCATGTGTCCTCTATATCTCCCCTGTGTCCTCTATATCTCCCCTGTGTCCCCTATTATCTCCCCTGTGTCCTCTATATCTCCCCTGTGACCTCTATATCTCCCCTGTGTCCCCTATTATCTCCCCTGTGTCCCCTATTATCTCCCCTGTGTCTCCTATTATCTCCCCTGTGTCCCCTATTATCTTCCCTGTGTCCCCTATTATCTTCCCTGTGTCGTCTTTCATCTCCTGTGTCCCCTATTATCTCCCCTGTGTCCTCTATATCTCCCCCTGTGTCCCCTATTATCTCCCTGGCCCTGTGTCCTCTATATTTCCCATGTCTCCTCTATATCTCGCATGTGTCCTCTATATCTCCCCTGTGTCCTCTATATCTCCCCTGTGTCCCCTATTATCTCCCCTGTGTCTCCTATTATCTCCCCCTGTGTCCCCTATTATCTTCCCTGTGTCCTCTATTATCTCCTGTGTCCTCTATATCCCCCTGTGTCTTCTATATCTCTCCTCTCCTATATCTCCCCTTCTATTTCTCCCAGTCCTTTCTCACCTATCTGTCCACTCTTCTATCTGTCATTTTCCTATCAATAGCAATCCGACTATCTTGCGATAGTAGCCGTCATCAATGAGCTTCAGTTATCTAGCGTGATAGTGTATTTAATAAAGGCATCATCTCCTACAGGCCATGTTTGAGCACCAAATGGAGGAGAGCCGAGCAAATCGCGTCGAAGTGCCGGACCTGGACGAGGACACGATGCGCGAGGTGCTGCGCTACCTGTACACTGGCCGGGCGCCCAACCTGTCCAATATGGCCGACAGTTTGCTAGCCGCGGCGGACAAGTACCAGCTGGACAGGCTCAAGGTGAGAATGCCAGGGCCTGTTTCAGCAGTTCAATATTAAGCTTTAAATAGGCTTTGTTGAAGCCTATTGTATGCAAAATATTTTTAGCCAAGCTTTCTTTTTCATGCAAGATTTCACGGTAAAAAATAGCGTACTAGATAATTGCGACCGAGATAAGCCTCAACTTCCCTAACTTTTATTTTTGAATATTGCCTGTCCTAGATTTTTTGTACTGCTTTCTTATATAGTGTTACTATTCATAGCGATTTGGGCAGGAAAACAAGGTTTAATATTAGAAGTTCAAAATCAGTCTACTAAAATCTGACATCTCAAGCTACCAATCTGACATTTCCAGCTACTAATCTGACATCTCAAGCTACTAATCTGACATTTCAAGCTATTGATCTGACATTCCAGCTACTAATCTGACATTTCAAGCTATTGATCTGACATTTCCAGCTACTAATCTGACATTTCAAGCTATTGATCTGACATTTCCAGCTACTAATCTGACATCTCAAGCTACTAAACTGACATTTCCAGCTACTAATCTGACATCTCAAACTACTAATCTGACATCTCAAGCTACTAATCTGACATTTCCGGCTACTAATCTGACATTTCCGGCTACTAATCTGACATTTCCAGCTACTAATCTGGCATTTCCAGCTACTAAACTGACATTTCCAGCTACTAATCTGACATTTCAAGCTATTGATCTGACATTTCCAGCTACTAATCTGACATCTCAAGCTACTAAACTGACATTTCCAGCTACTAATCTGACATCTCAAACTACTAATCTGACATCTCAAACTACTAACCTGACATTTCCGGCTACTAATCTGACATTTCCAGCTACTAATCTGACATTTCAAGCTACTAATCTGACATTTCCAGCTATTGATCTGACATTTCCAGCTACTAATCTGACATTTCCAGCTACTAATCTGACATTTCAAGCTACTAATCTGACATTTCCAGCTACTAATCTGACATTTCCAGCTACTAATTTGACATCTCAAGCTATTGATCTGACATTTCCAGCTACTAATCTGACATCTCAAGCTATTGATCTGACATTTCCAGCTACTAATCTGACATCTCAAGCTATTGATCTGACATTTCCAGCTACTAATCTGACATCTCAAGCTATTGATCTGACATTTCAAACTACTAATCTGACATCTCAAACTACTAATCTGACATCTCAAACTACTAATCTGACACCTCAAACTACTAATCTGAAATTTCCAGCTACTAATCTGACATTTTGGCTTCCAAAATCCATTTCATATTGAATTTCAGGTGATGTGCGAAGAGTCTTTAGCTGCCAGCCTCACAGTTGAGAACACGTGCGACTGCCTAGTGCTGGCCGACTTGCACTCCGCCGAGCAGCTCAGGCAGCACGCCTGCGACTACCTGCTGGGCCACGCCAACGAAGTGACGGAGTCAGCCGGCTGGGCCCAGATGGTCCGGCGCCAGCCGCACCTGGTTGCCGAGGCCTTTAAAGCCCTGGCTATGCAAGCCACGCCGCCGCTTGGTCCGCCTAGGAAGCGGCCGAAACCACAGCAGCCGTGAATGGCTAACAATTGAAATCGCAGTTTTATCACACGATAATATATACACGAGACTCATATAATTTTTATCGCTACTCCACGTCTCTTCCATACTTTAAAAGTGCGATTCACACGCTATGCATATCGTTGAGGTTTTGGATGGTAGACACGAGTACACACTGAAGGGTCGGAGAGGCAGATCTGAGATCCAGGTTTGCTAAATGCTGGATTAACTATTCGATATTTCCCTTACTGATCCTCTACTCTGTTTCTAAACTGCAATCCTAGGGGGTTGTAGCCTATAGTGGTTAGAGAGCAACGGACTCACGACTTGAAGGTCGGGGGTTCGATTCCCGATCCCAGTGGAACAATTTGTGTCCTTGAGCAAGACACTTAACCCTGCATTTCTTCAGTTCACCCAGCTGTAAAATGGGTGCCAGCATTAGCTGGGGTAATTCAGGGTGTGTGTGGCGACCCCCCAGTCCTTGGACTGAACAGCCGTACGCAGCCTTCAGATGCGCTGCGCAATAGCTGCGGCTGAGCTGTCGGTTGCACATCTGGCCCAATTGGGAGCAGGCGTAATCAGTTATTATATTATTGTTTTAAACTTCACATTTAATTTCATTTTTCTGCTTTAATACAATTTTTCTGCGCCTGTTTTTTACCGTCTGTGAAGTGTCAATATGGAGCAAATAGGGGACATTTTTGTTCTTTTGCAGGCACTTCTAGGCCTCAATCAGCTAGAGGCCTAAGTATCCGTTTGTGCGTATCGTTACTTTGTCATTTATGTTTAATCCTGAATATGATTTCTAGCTTTCTAGACCTGTTTCATATTGTAATCGAAACAATTGTTGTCCTTTTTTGTAGAGAGCTCTTTCGTATTCGGATTATTATAGCAAGAATCTGTACTGCACTATTTGTTATTGCATATATTGTTTATTGTGCGAACTCAATTTAATTAAATTTGTCTTCTATCCGATGTTTTTATGTCCTAAATTCCAGAATTTTGCTTTTCGGCACTTTTTTAAAAGTAATTGAAAATTTTCGGTTCATTTAAAATTGTAACTGTGAGGCAAAGGCAGTGAGTGCTCTAGTTGCACTTTTTATATTGCAAACTAGATCCTTTGTGTTGCTAGCATACGAGCTGTATTTCATTGTTTATTCACAAACGACAGAGAATAAGTGCAAGCATGGCATTTTCCATTGTTTTTTTAGCGACTGTGAATGTTTTCTGTATTTAAACTAGGCGACCGTTTACACAGCTTTGCTCGTTTCCAATATCTTTCTCGTATGCTGTTGTCGCTTTGTGTATCGAAATAACGAATTTAGACTCTACATTCTCACTGAGGCTTGTCCAAACCCAATCCAGAGCCAATGCACACTCCTACAGCCCTTTATTGGAGCCGATGTACACTCTTCTAGTCTAGCCTACCCCCTCAGCCCCTTATCGGAGCCAATGTACACTCTTCTAGTCTAGCCTACCCCCTCAGCCCCTTATCGGAGCCAATGTACACTCTTCTAGTCTAGCCTACCCCCTCGCCCCTTATCGGAGCCAATGTACACTCTTCTAGTCTAGCCTACCCCCTCAGCCCCTTATCGGAGCCAATGTACACTCTTCTAGCCTAGCCTACCCCCTCAGCCCCTTATCGGAGCCAATGTACACTCTTCTAGTCTAGCCTACCCCCTCAGCCCCTTATCGGAGCCAATGTACACTCTTCTAGCCTAGCCTACCCCCTCAGCCCCTTATCGGAGCCAATGTACACTCTTCTAGTCTAGCCTACCCCCTCAGCCCCTTATCGGAGCCAATGTACACTCTTCTAGTCTAGCCTACCCCCTCAGCCCCTTATCGGAGCCAATGTACACTCTTCTAGTCTAGCCTACCCCCTCAGCCCCTTATCGGAGCCAATGTACACTCTTCTAGTCTAGCCTACCCCTCAGCCCCTTATCGGAGCCAATGTACACTCTTCTAGTCTAGCCTACCCCCTCGGCCCCTTATCGGAGCCAATGTACACTCTTCTAACCTAGCCTACCCCTCAGCCCCTTTTCAGAGCCAATATACACTCTCGAAAAATATTGATAACACTAAGTGCAAGCCAAAGCCAACGCAGATTATGTCAAATGCTTCTATCAGAGAACTATTCATTTGCAAAATAGTTGATTTCGTATTTAAACAGCGTGCGAAAGCGCTTCATCCTTCTTTGTCCGAGTCAATATTCGTGTTGTTGCTGTTACTATGCTTTTATACATTTGCCTTTTTTGTTGGAAAGAATCTGATTCTGTCCTATATTTGTTATAGTTAGCGTTTCTACTGTTGAGTAAAACAAAAGCCGCCATTCAAACGCTGTTAGGCACTCAGTAGTTATTAATTATTAACTGCATATATTGTTTCGTTCTGCCGAGTGCAGCTGCTGCGATGTTGTGCAGAGACAAAACAGAAAAATCAGTAAAAAATTGGTTTTATGAATGGCCTGCATCTTTTGCCTAATTAAGGCAATCAATTTTGTCTAACTTTCAGACTTTTTCATTGTCTTGCATATTTCAATTGAACTGAGTATTATTCAGACGGAGAATCATGGACTCTTAGAAGCGTTTAAAGATACGCCTGACCTTCAAATATACAAGAATGTATAGGAGAATATACATCGGATAGTTCAGGCTAGGCCAGGGCTAGTGGCGCAAATTAGTGCCAGCTGTTTTTTTTCTAAATATATTTGGTTTCTTGCTGTAATAATTAGCTTAAATAATATATAAATATAATGTATGCAGTTAATTAGGGTTAACTCTCAGCTTTGCTAAAGGTAATACAAGGGCTGTCCTAATCAGTTAGCGTATGCGCATGCATGCGTGTTTTTTTCAGTCACAGCCCCACCCCCTTCTTCCTCTCCCACCCTATTAAAATATGGCATTCCATGTCGCTATGCACTTTTCTTAGTTGTCAGCAGCGCCTCCTCGCCGCCCCTGTTTATCAC